>WOGN01004581.1:0-13960 GCA_015342105.1 Leptinotarsa texana | reverse complement strand
CAATTTTAAAATTTCTCAGTTTGTCAACTTTTTTGAAATGTACTGGTATTTCATTGTGAAATTCTGGATCGAGAAACAGAAACGTTCTCTGGGTTATAGCTTTTCTGAAATTATGTATTGCTAATTCTTCATTACTAGTTTGTCTGGTTGGTTGGACAGATCTGCTTCGAAGTGAGTGTTTAGTTGTGTGAACTCGAATTATACATTGATGAACATACAAATGACTGGTTGTAGTGGTAGTGTAGGTGTAAAAGGTATGCATTTAGTTTTAGAGATGTTTAGGAAGGGTAAGTAGGGTATGGTCCAGCCAAATTTGCAAATTTTTTAGATCTACTTATGCGGTTGATTTTATTCCTTTCCAGCTTGTGCCTGTGAATATCAGAACTGTTTCATTGGCGTAGCATATTATGTTGGACGACAAGTCTCGTATTTGAACTATATTATTCATATAAACCAAAAAAAGAATTGGCCCCAGAATAGTCCCTTATGGTGCACCCATTTTGACAGTCAATTCTGGGCTCACTTCTCTTCCAATCTTTACTTTTTGTGTTCTGTATTTCAAGTAGTTTACCATCAAGTCCAATGCGATACCTCGAATTCCATAGTATTCTAATTTTTTTTAAGGATATTATGTTAGACCGTATCAAAGGCCTTAGCAAGGTCAAGGACAATAGCCTATAGACATTTTGATGATTCGTCTAACGCTCGCACTATTTTTTCGAGGAAAAATTTTTAGTACTACATTGTTTAATGAAACCGTACTGCCTGTCAGTTATAATTTTGTACATGTTGAAAGTATCAAGCAGCCTTTTTTTCAAAATTTTCGATGACAGAAATGGGTCTGTAGTTATTCATGAGAGTGGTGTCTCCTGTTTTAAAAATAGGGGTTGCGACAGATTCTTTCCATTGTAGTGGTATTATAGATGTTTCAAAGCAGAGGTTTATCATAAAGTGTAGGGGTGTTGTAATATGGTTGTGTATATGTTTAATAGTTTTGCCTGTGATTTTATCATTTCCAGGAGAGCTGTTATTTTTGAATTTTGATATTATGATAATTATTTCATTTATTGTTACTGGTTGTAAGTACATTGATGAGTCATTTTTTTCGGATTTTGAAAAATTTGGTTATAAAATTGTGTGACCTATTTTGTTTGACATTTTGTATCCGTATTCTATGAAAAAGTAATTAAATTTGTTTGCTTTGGTCTCATTTCCTTTTATGTGCATATTTTGGTCATCAACAATTATTGTATTTTCAATGTGTTTTTTTGTTTTTTCCAGATGCATCATTTATTATATCCCAGAGTTTATTGTAGTCCCCATTTGCCTCTTCAATTTTTGTCTGATAGTATTCATTTTTAGTTTTTCTAATCAATTGATTGAATCTATTTCTGTGATTTTTATATTTGATGTCTAAATCCTGTGAATATTTTTTAATTAGTTGATGTTTAAAATGATGTCTTTGTTTGATTGATGTAATTATTCCACAGGTGATTCATGGTTTGATTTTCTTTCTTTCATGTTTTTTTTTAATTTCAGTTGCATTATCTACGTCAGTTTTTAGTTT
Organism: Leptinotarsa texana; assembly: GCA_015342105.1. Lineage (NCBI taxonomy): Eukaryota > Metazoa > Arthropoda > Insecta > Coleoptera > Chrysomelidae > Leptinotarsa > Leptinotarsa texana. Next base: position 12,393 of record WOGN01004581.1, on the reverse strand, counting down.
GTCGATGAAATAGTTGTAAGCTTGTTGTGTATTATTTTTATTTAAAATAATCTCCCAATTTTCATTGGTCAATAAGTTATCTGATTTTTGTAGATTTAGGTGATGAAATTGTTGATGTACCTCAGTGTTTATAATGTCAGTGCAAAGGGGTGCTGAAATGTAATTAAAAGGATTATAATGATCAGTCATGTCTGTTTGATAATTGACTCAATTTCGATAATTTTGTGTATTTCACTGGTTTTTCTTATAAATATATAATCTATTATGGACGAGGATATGAAGCCGTTTGCATTCAATTGATTTAAGTAGCTATTTGTGTCATAAGAATTTTTTTATTCTTCTTTTTCCAGATTATTCAGGTAGACTTCTGAATTTTCTATGTATTCATTTATATTTGTTGCTGGTGAGCGGTATACTGCTGTTAAACCCACTTTCTTATTTTTAGGTAGAAATTTCGAAAAAACTCTAATATAAGGAAGTTATTATTCTTTATAACTTTGTGGTTTACTGTGATATTATTTCTCACATATATCATTGTTTCATCGCGTATATTGTAGAATGACTCGTTATAATAAATGTTGTATTCGGAATTGTGAATTCATCTAGGTTTTCAATCTTTATCGTTTCAGATAGAACAATCACGTCTAGAAATGTTTTAGTCGTTTCTATATAGGCTAATAATTCATCATAATGTTCACGAAGAGCTCTAATATTGAAATGCTCCATCCCCATGCCATTTTTGCATTTCTCTGCACTTATCTGGTTATAGTCGTGAAAATAAATCAGAATTTTGGTGTCAACTTCAGCACACTTATCTGAGTCTTCTAGGTATTCAATCATAGTCTGAAATGTATCAGAGACTGGTTTTTGTGCATCCCAAAAAATAATTGAATATTGATATAATCGAAAAAAATAAGAAATAAAAATGAAATTTGTACTCTGGCCGTTACTATTTGGAAGGGCAGGTATTAAATACGTAACAAGTAAATATTTTGTTTCAAATCAAGTGTACGTAGTTTTATGAATATGCCTCTTGGTTTTTCATCGATTTTTTTCCAATTCGATAGTATAAATTGATGTCTTCATCTCTGAGGATGAAATTTTAATTTCATTTCTGGTGTCTGCTTGGCTTTCATTCAAGTTGAAAACTCTCAAATTTTATAGCCTGGTATTTTGATCCATGAAATCAAATTTCAAAAATATTTGTTTTCTTAACCACTTCTTTCATTTCTTGGTCAAACTTTTCAACTTTGTCTTTCAATTGCTTATTTTCAGCTTCGGTTTTATGTTTCAGTTCCGCCACTGTTTTCTCCAAATTTAAAAAACTATCGTTTATTGTTTTTGTGATGGCCTGTGTGACTTTGGATATGATTTCTTTCATGTTCAGCTATCTTTTTATGGATTCGCTTACCGCTTTACTCACTATCAATTCTATTTCATCTCTCATTTCACGTGTTATGACCATGTTTGAAATATTGGAATTTTTCATCCTAGGCATCCGGCCCGAAACCAAAAAAACCACCACCGATCACTATCAGGCAGAAGGATAAGTGGTCGAAATTCAATAATATAGCCGCTAAAGAGAATATACATTTCATGAAAGCGGTAAATACCAACGATGGCGTTAAAGTACAGTCTGCCAGTCCAGACGACTTCCGTAAAATTGTCAAATTACTTGACAGAGAGAAGATCCCGCACCATACATATACTATGCAGGAAGCGAAACCATTAAGGATAGTTTTTCGAAGCGTCTCTGAATACCTCGAGATTGAGCTAATAAAAGATGATTTAAAAGCCAAAGGTTTCGACATGATTTCGATATCCAGGCTGAAAAAGCAAAATAAGAATCTGCTCCCACTCGTACTGGTCCTAGTTTTCAGGAAGCAGAGCCACATCTACGAGATTAGAGAGATATTAAACGTCCAAGTCAAAGGCGAACTACAAAGACCCAGAACAGCAGTCAAAAGTTCGGCCATTCGCAGAGAAATTGTAAAGCGATACTTGCGTGTCTAAGATGTGCCAGCCGTCACATGACGGCTGAATGCAAGAAGTCAAAGCAAACCCCGGCAAAGTGTTTCAACTGTAAAGGGGAACATCCAGCAAATTTCCAAGGATGCCCGGAGCATCCGAAGAATAAAAAGGGAAATAACAAGCCCAAAGACCTGCCAGCACAACCGAAAAGGCCGACAGGACCAAGTACAGTTAAAAGCGGAATCTCATATGCAAGGGCCGTCAAAACTACAAGCAGTGACCCCAGTTCGGTTGACGGACTATGTATAGCCTTTGATGAACTGCAGACATTGCTAACGAACTACCCCGTTCTGCAAGCTATGCCGACGGTGAACACCCCTCCAGCCAAGATGAACTAAAAACGCCTCAAAGGTCGCGCTATGGGGTGAGATTATAATAAATCTCGAGGCCACATGCATCACCAGGAAACTATCTCACCAAGAGGGATACCCAGACAGCGAGAGAAATGTCGGCCGTGCCCCACATTTAAAATACAGATCCAAAAACCATTTAAGACCAAAGGGACAGGGGTTTCGAATCCAAAGCTCGACATAATATAAGATGACAACAGGGGGACATTTTGTCTTCAATCGCGGACCTCGATCACTTTCTTTAGATTAGGTTTGAGCCTCTTTTGTAAAAGATCTAAAGTAACCCATCACATTTTTTCTTGGGTTGACAACTAGGTCTAAATTACCGTTAAGCAATTCCAAGCCAGCACGGAACAATCTTCTTACAGTCACATTACATGCCTCCAAGATTACCTAATACGAAGTTGTTTTGAAGAATTGACTTTATCCACTTTATAAGTGAGGTTATGTATGTTTCACTTCTTTACTGATTTAGTGATGGACTTGTACAAGATAGTGTAAACTGTCTCTTACACAATAAACAAATACTCCTCTTTCCCATACCTTCCCAATCAAATGCACAATTTAATGATATTTAATTTTTGTTTCTCACCTATTTTTGGGTCTTTGGTTTCTGGTTTCCTCAATAGAACTGTATAGATTTCTTGGATTTCGAAATATGTGAAGAAAGTTGCAACTGTTACCTTTCGGACATCGTTTGAAGTTGTAGAGACCTGTAGGAATCAAACAGTTGTAATTACAACAAAAACAATCAACTCAGTAGTGAAATATTCGACACAAGTTTCTTGAAGACTGCTAAGAGTTAATAACAACAATATAATCAACAACAATGAAAAGGAAATGGTATTTTTTGTGTTGCTCATTTACTCTCTAGCTGGAAAATTAGAAATTGATGTGTTTGGAAACATTTGCAGTCATCAAAAAACCCAATAAGGCAGGCCAAATTTTTAGAACATTGATTTTGATAGATTGTACCTGTTTATCGGTTAATGCACCATAATTTTCTGACTCATCGATTGCTTTAGATAGAAGACTCAAGTGAATATCTAATAACATTACCAAGTGTTAGTCATTAGGTAGTTCTGACAGACAACCATAATTTCTTTATTTGAAATAAAAATGTTCAGTCTGATAAAATTCTGAAACAAAATTATCAGCTGCTAAACTGATGATTGATGTTCATATTTCAACATTTAATATGATTCTTTACAAGAATATTTTTAAAATTGTTTTCTCAACATAGTATTCATAACTATATTTATTTTCTCTAGGCTGATATGTTCTACGCTCACTCTGGGTACTTCTTTGTATTGGAAAACCAATTACCTATATTTTTTGAATGTTTCCCAGGACTACAACATTTCCAAGATTTATCATGATTCAACAAAACATATTTCCTGGAAAAAAAGCTCCACTGATAAGCTACAACTATATTATACACTGTCAAAATGTTAGCCTTTCTAAAATCGAGTACATCTGAAGACTCTTGATATCTTGTAAGAAATTAATTGGTCTTCCTAATATTCATGTACACTTTTTTTTCAAATAATTATTCTTTTGTGTACCAAACTGGGTATTTGTTGTTTATGTAAATAGTTTGAATGGTATTTGCTGGTTTTAAATTGAATAAAGGGTGTTATAAAACTTATCTACACATTCTTTGGGGTCATCTAACCTATTGTTGTGTTGTATTGTGCTATGTAAATAAAAATTGTTTTTGTTGTCTTTTTCTGTGTTTTTAAGTTGTATATACATATGGTCAGTAACTACTTGAAATTTTATTTAACAAACTCGCAATGTATATTATTTTATAGTATATAGTTTGTCTAGTCTACTCGAATAGTTAGTACCCGACTAATATGTGTAATTTTCTTTTTTAACTATTTTAACCAAGCTTTGTCGATTAAATATGAATCTTCAGACAATAGCGCATAATTTGACTTTGCCTTTGGCCGGAGGCTATTCTCAGTTATTCATATTGTATAATTTGTGATATCCTTTTTTGAAACTGTAGAAGTGAATGTTAATGTTGAATGACGTATTGTCAAGACTGATATGACTATTTCCAGGGAAGCATGGTAACTGTCAACATTCATGAGAGGTGTTGTTGATTTTGTTACACTTGCTTACATTTGTAAGAACCAAATCTAATGTATGATTTGAATTATTTGAAATACCATTTATAGAGTACAAGTCATACCAACAAATCATTTTATTTTTGATGTCTGAAGACTGTATCAAAGAGAGATACATATGTATTAGAAAATATACATTTTGAAAAAAATCTCGAGATTTTTCTGGTTTCTAAATATTACTTGCTGATTTTTGTAGAGTTCATGGTTATAGATTGAGTTATTCAGCCAGGTTTCATGACAAAAGAAAATGTAAGTCAATGAAAAAATCAAATATCTAGCATTAGCTGTAAAAATTAATATTTGAACATTCAGCAAATTGTATTATTTCAATCAGGTAAGTCATGGTCAAGTTTGTTTTGAATATGGTGAATACTGTAAATAAAACACATTTTCATAGATGAAGAGTAACTTTGAAAATATTTTGAAGACAAGGCAATGAATCTCTACTCACCACAAATTGCAGATTTCCAACTCGGTATTGTTGAAAACTGGACACTAAGCTGCTTCCCACCATACCAGCGCCCATTCAAGCCTCTGTAACACTTGAGAGCACTCCTTGTAGAACTGAATTCTATAAAAACATTGCCTCTCAAATGTGTCTCGTGGTTACAACAGGTAACAAAAAGTTTGATTTTTCCATAGTTTTCCACCTCTGAAACAACATCGTGAAAGAATTCTCGGTAATGTTCAAATGTTTCGTGACTTTCAAATTCCAGACTGGAGTCACTGAAATTATCATTTTCTGTTTTTTCTAGGCTGTAATGTGAAAAGAAATTTGGTATTTGTATTATTCGGCTTATTCCTGGTCGCACATGGTTTCTAGAGCAGCAGTCAAAAAAGCGACAAGTAGATGTTTTTTGAAAAAAAGGGCAAGTTGATTTGTTTGGATTAGTCTCCAAGATAGTTTTCAAGTGATCAGGAGTATCACCTCCATTCTCAATGAAATTATCTACTTTTTCATTGAGTAATTTCTGTTCCTTTAATTTTTCCTCTAGCTCTTTTTCTTGCAAAGCTTTCAACTCCTTTTGCTTCTTCTGATCCTTTTCCCATTCTTGTTTGATTAATTCATTTTGCCTGGCTCTTTCTACTCTTGCCAGAGATAATTTTTCTTGTAGTTCTTTGAATTGTAGCTGAGCTTGTGCTTCTGCTATCAACCATTGTACCTCACGTTCCTTGGCTTCTTTAGCTTCCTGTTCAATTTTCAATTCTTCAGCCCTAGCTCTTTCTGCCAAATAAATTTTATACTCGGTTGTACTTTCCCACTTTTTGAGTTCTAGAAAAATTTAGATTTTGAGAATATAGGGTCAGTATTCAGTACAATTTGCCCTACCTTCAATTTCTTTCTGGTCTCTTAGTCGAGCATTCTGCTGTCTGATTCGCTTTCTTCTTGCTTTTTTTGCTAACTTCCTCCATTCAGAATGTCTAGATGAAGGATTAAGAAATATAACCTCAACATACATTCAATAGAAAAATACTTTCAAAAAATATTCTTAATAATTTTTCAAAAAGGATACCTACTTCCCCATAAGAAGAGCTGAAAAATATATTTTAAATTATTTGCACAATCATACAATGAGTTCAAAATGCAAATGGTCAGATGTTTTATTAAATATTTCCATCATTAAAAACATGAACTTTTTTAAAAACTCTTTAAAATCATGTGGTAGAACGGTAATGAACCCTAAGCACTAAATTATTAATAATTTTTCACATTTTCTATTTTGAATCAATTCAAGTGTCAAAATTCTCTGACAGATCACAAAACCACAGAATAAGTAAACAATAACAACCACGCTTCACAATCACAATCAGTGTTGCCACAATGTAATTGGCATCAGAAAACCAAAGGGATTGTTCCAGTCTATTGCTGCCAATATAGATTTTTTTCCAACAAGAACACTTCTAATATTTTCCAGTCTGTTTCAATAAGAGATTTCTTAAAAGCCTAGGTGACAGTCCACAAAAATTTTCCGAGATCACACCTACAACTATGAATTATGAATAGCTTCTAAACAGTAAACCTTTCGGATGCCTTTACAAAAGGCAAGATTGTTGTCAGCCCGTTACACGTATTATAATTACTAAGAAAGAGAATGTTGATTAATCAAAGTCCAATCTGTCACCCATCTCAGCCAAAGCTACATTCAATCAGTGCAACTTGAAATAATATATCTGTCCATTGCGAATAAAATAAAGAAATAATCCTGGTGGATTGTGTTTGGGTTCTGGTTTTTCACTATTGGATTTCATAGAAAATGACAATTTCATTACAGGCAGTTCCTGTTTTTCAGTTTCGAATTTATCAGAGAATTTTCCATTTTCATTAATACCTAAAACTTGAAACTAATACGATTTCATATAGAGCACATGTTTTGTTTCTACTTTGGCTACTCTATATATTTGTCACTGGTCTCAGATGTTATTTATGGATAATGTTTGTATTGTCTAATTTTAAGTTGTATTTAGTGTTCGAACATCATTTTAATTTTATTATAGTTCAAGTCATTGAGAATTTTCTTTGCAGAAATTATATTTTTTGTGTTGGCTACCATGAGTTTTTGTCTTTAGTGTCAGTTATCATGTAGTTGAAGTTCAAATCGTTCATTTCTGAATTTTATTATTTGTTTTTATTGTATTTATTTTCTCAGTATTCTCAATACTTTCAGTTAAGGTAAAGGCGACTCACTCAACATGACAATTGACACTAAAGACAGATGAAAAGAGAAGCCAATACAAATACATCTGCTACAAACTGGCAGCAGCAGTATGTTATTCACTACAAAAAAGTTACTGGAATAGCGAAATATGTCGTGATATTTTCGAAAATTCTTTATAGGAATCTCTATATGAAAAATACAATAGATATCCTTTGTTTTATTGTTTTTTATCTTCTCATTTATATGCACCTTGCTTCAGTTTCTACCCAGTTGATCGCTTTTTTCCCCTTCTTGGGGGCCATATCGATTCCTTTCAGTTCATAATGTGATACAATGATGACAATTATGAGATCAATCTGGAAAAAATAACAACAGAATTGAAATAAAATAAAAGTGATATATAACAACTTAGATGCTAAGGTTAAAATCAAAGGTAAATAAAATAAATGTATAAAAGGTGATATTCAAAAATTATCTTCGTAATGTTGTAGTATGGTCGATTTGGCTATGATATCATTACAACTTTTCTGAACCTTTCAATATCATCAATTGTAAATCAGGGAGTCCTTCACCAAAACGGAGTATTTGGCTTTGGGTAATCAGCTAACGAGTGCTGTAATAACTCAGAGCTGTATTGAAACTGATAAGTTGTTTTTTTCTTGAGGCATATTATACCCAATAATGACAAGGAGAAATATTGTACACATTTTTAAACGGACAGAAAGAGGTAACTACTTTAGTCAAGTATTGATTACCAGGCTTCTGCAATATGAAAGTACTTTTGAAAATATTAGTACTGCCAACTTCGCAGAAAGACATACCATATCTCAATAGGGATTCTATCAAAGAGTAGTTACATAGTAGACTGTTTTTGCTGCTGACACACCAAGTTCATCCGCTTCTACTATTACTGCATAATATCCAGAGTCGTGTTTTTTGTTCACATTGATAATATGATTACCAAATTTCAGTTTGTTATCAATTATTCCTAGAAATTTAGCACTGGAATAGTTTCTAATGCTGTAGTCATAGACTATGTTTGAATCACCAAAATAACAACTGAACAAGATAATATTGGTCTTATTTATTTTGTAACACTTCCAAAATACAAAGCATGAAATTATAAAACAACAAAAATGAATTGGCGCTCCGGAGCGACTTCATTGATTCCAGTGGCAGCACCAAATCATCTGAAGATATTAATCTGCCAACGTCCTTTCTCTCATAAAACAAAATGTAGGGTGTCTCCAGAGGCTCCAATAAATTCAATACATTGCCAGAACACTCAGTGATACGACTATCTCAAACTTAAACCAGTCCGTTTCGTCTTTGACGAAGGCGTAATAATGATCAGATTCAACTCCATAACCACACTAACCAATGACTGTATGAAGATTATAATAGTGGTCTGCTTGATTGAATTGTTCTTCTATTTCGTTCCGTCGTATAAGTTTGGTGCTTCCGTCAGAGGTTGAGTCATGTTTGAAGATCATCTGAGTTATCATCAGATTGACTGGTGCCTCAGCTGTACTTGTTTCCTTATAACAGTCAGTTAGTTTGGCGCATGTTTGACAATCCAGTCGATCATCCCCGTTAAAAGTTTTATTTCTATGATGAAAAGAGAAATGAAAATTTGTATGTTTTTTACCACTTTTATTTATAACTAACCTTACTGCAGTTTCGTCCTACATGGACATTCTCAAACTTATACAATAAACTAACAATGATTCATTACATTCGTTAATATATATCATCCAGGTACTTGATTGAGTACCTGAATTTACAGTTCAAATTACGCATGTGCCAATTTAAAAACCGGAGTGTAAATTAAATCGATATAGTTTGTTTAACAGGTTGCACCCGCAATGTTTATGCTTGTAAATTTCCAAGGATTCTAAATAATTGAGTTTACAACCCTTCCTTGCATAGTGCACAATTTCCGTATCGTTTAGATTTGGAAACTTGTGGTTGCATGCCACGGAATGGTTTGAAATCGTCGAATCATTTTTTCCTAGTCTGAAGGACCTTTCATGTTCAGCATACCGTTTTTCGAGATGTCGTTCGCATTGTCCCACATAAACACTATTACACTCCGGGCACTCATAAACTCCAGATTTTTATAACTTGTCGACCTTATCTTTGGCATTGAAAAGGAAATGAGATAACCTGGCATGTGGTCTGAATGCTAATTCCACATTGTTTTTTCTGAAAAAACCTGCGATCATTTCTGTTCTTTTTCCAAAATATGTAAGCGTTACCCATTTCTTGATTTATGGTTGTTTGACCTGAGGATATATTAATCTGCAAGTAAACTTTCGGCTTTTTTTCCTAACTAACTTCTGGATAGTATCTGCGCTGAAACCATTATTATGACTTATCTGCGTCATTGTATCAATTTTTCTAGTTAGATTGTCTGCCGACAAAGGCAGTGCTCTGTGCAGCATTGAATTGTAGGCTGCTAATTCATGACTGTCTGGATGAAAAGAATCGCTTGGGATGGTGATGTCTGTATAACTAGGTTTTCTGAAAACATTGAACTCGAACTCATTCTGATTGTGTGTAATGGCCAGGTCTAAGAAATTTATTTGTTTATCTATCTCTGTTTCGAGTGTGAACTGAATGTTGTTATTGAGATTGTTCATGAATGTCATAAAAGTGGAAAAAAACATAGAACATTTTCATTTCTCTTTTCATCATGATCTCCTACCACGTAGTAACGGCTACATCCATCAATTTACTACAGAAAATATTTTGTAGTGTCAAAAAAATTCAAAATCAAATCTTCATCTCGCGAAAACCAATCAAACAAAAATATAATACAGAATATAATCCATGATAAGAGGCAGCCTGGTTTGAAATTCTACTTACTGCGAATCTTCAACTTTGAGTTTGGAGAATCCGTGGATCTTTATATCTTTATATTTTTGGACCAAATTCACTGCACTGGAACCTTCACCTATTTCCAATGTTTCTATTCTCAAAGGATCAATTGGGAGTAGATGAAGAGATGGTATGCCTTGAATCAAAATAAAATCAATGGAACATATTTCGATGTGATGATTCAGAACAGTCGATACGAAATTTCACGAAATTCCAGCCAGGCTTGGTTTGATTTATATTTTCGATAGGCAATTTGTATGTCCAGCTCTTGCTGAGAATACGTCTACTGTTGAAATGTGTTACAGTGTTTTATATTTTCTGTTGAGAGCAATAAATGGCCTAATATAATTCTCAATTTATACGATTTTTGCATGGCTATATTTAACCTCATCATCATCGACATGTTGTACAGATAAATTGATGATTTCATACAGTGACAGGGATAGTTTTTGACCTGACAAGGTGAATAATACTTTGTAACTTATCATTCATCACCAAAATAAAAATTGTATTTATTGCTAATAGAATATGCAAATTGTAGTTGAAAGAGTAAAGAAGCAGCTCTTGAGCAATACTCTCTTAATGAGGGAGTTTTTTCTGTTTATCATACCTATAGGAGATTACTTTTTCCTGCAAAAACTCGTTTAAAACGTCAACTGTCGCGAATTCCATTTCCTAGACCTAGACTCAACATGCTTGGAGAACGACTGTAGAATAGAGAATCCCATCACTTCACTCGTAATCAGTATATAAAATTCCTATCGCCCTTTCCTGAAAGTTTGCCCAATATATATTTTGATTAATATTCACAATACAAAGCTATTATGACACAATAGGAAAAATTTGCAATTCTTATTACTGATGTATTCCTTTCTGCAAGTGTGACTCACACAGAGACAAATAAGTAGCAAAAATAAGTGCAAATTCACAACTGAGAAGTCGGAAAATGGGGAATCGATATAATATAAGAAAAATAATAAGAAAAGTCCAATAGACTGGCATTAGTTCAAGTTGTGAATCTTCTATCCTCAACAAGAACAATCTTGATTGAAAATGATGAAAGCGCCACCTGTAACATCGATGAATAACTTCCTAAATGGCTCGGGGAGTTATTAACATTACCTACCCAAGACACGAGGCTAATGACCAATATAGTCGATGCCGATGACACCAAGAAAAAAAAATTGAAACCATGAGTATTGAAGATGGACGTGAATCCCAAAAACTGTTCGTTGAATGAGGAATCTCTCTCTTCATTTGCAAGGATATCACGTTCTCAATGAATTGAATCAATTGATTTTCCAGGAATTTTCAGTTGACTTTCATTCTTTTCATTTCTATGCGAGCAGTTGGAAATAAATCTTCGTATGCAAAAATTCTAATGATTTTTTCGTATACAGAGAATCGCTCATGGTACCAAGAAAAATATTGTCGGGAACATGATACTGAAGAAGCAATACATCTTTTTCTGTCTATATTGACCATATCTTTCTCGAAAATATAATTTTGTGCGGGCCAATCGTCAAAAGATTGTTTAAGCCATGTGGGACCCTCCCACCATCTCCATTCAATTGAATGTTCTGGAGAACATCCTTTGGAGGAAGGATCATGTATGCATCAGATCAGAAGAAATGCAAAGTCTACCGATGAACGCCGCCGAACCTTGAACGAAATTCGTCCTCTGTCTGAAAAGAACAAGCCTGAAAGTGAAGGCGATTACATCTTCCTCTACGATCGACAGGCTTGTACTTTTCAGGACAGTTCATTAGTTCAGCCTAGCACCACTGATGAGTCCAAACAGCGCTATCTGCTGTTGGGTCGCAAGTTTTTCTAGTTGCCATGATGTGAAAGCTGCAGTGGAACACAGAAGATGAATCTCTTTCGGCGATCGATGTCGAAGCTTGAAGCAATTCATCTCCTTAGGGAGCCTCGTTTAACTTTGATATTTGATGATTGAGTCTCTTGTCAATCCCATAGATGGCGTTTTCGTAGGTGATTTCAGCGCCTTACAATGTTATTTATACTCACCTGAACCACCAATCAGTTTAATTCCGACTTCAATTGTAGTGTCCAAACAGCTATCTAAGTCAGGATCGTTCAAGTGACACCTCTTGAACTTTTCAGCTGTAAAAAAAAAGAATTTCTTCATATAACAATGAATAACCTTTTGGAAATTTGAATAAGTACGTACATATGTATATACACACATCGGAAAAGTCTACGGATATTTTTATAACATACTAAATATCATAAAAATAAATGCATGAGGTCGTTTAATTTCGATTAAATTGGTACACTCGGCCACCCTGTAGATTTCTATGGGTTGAACAAAGCCTGCAA
>WOGN01004580.1:0-13961 GCA_015342105.1 Leptinotarsa texana | reverse complement strand
GTAGCAAGTCAAAAACTTTCTTTCTCAAGTAGATAATATAAAGATGTATTAGATAAATAAATTCTACAAAGTTGAATTTGTTACTAATAAAAAGTATATTCCTGAACCTGTTAATATTTTTAAATTCTGAAATGCTCCCCTACGAGAATGATAAAGCGTAAGTAAAATCTCTTTACTGCAGTGAGTGGAGAGATACCTGATAGAATAACATGAATTTCGAAGCTATTTACAAAATTTATCTACTTGTTGCTTCCATTGCAAATTGTTATCAAAAACAACTCCCAACAAATTGGTAGGTGTTGTGGGGCCCCATGAAAATTCAGTATTCTGGTATACTCACCTCATGGTGTCGTCGTCTTATCATGAATTGTTCACAGATAGATTAAAAAAACCTATCGGTTCTGGTACAGGTATTTTCAGTCGCAGACCCAGGACAGATATATCAACCTGCCTAGGAACATATGCGACTGTATTTCAAGCTAAAATTTACGCTATTGAATTGTGTGCGGAAAGATTGGAAGAATCCAACCTCATACACAAGTCAAGCGGCGTTGGAAGCTCTTGGCTCCTACCGAGCAACGTCTAAATTGGTATCAAATATCGAGTCTCCTCGATAGGAAGACTCAACAGATTGTCTCTGGTCGTCTAGATTCCTGGAAGGCAATGAGACTGCTGACTCCCTTGCAAAGGAGGGTGCTGCAAGCATTTTGATCGGATCAAAACCTGTCATCGGCATCGCTTTAGGCTTTGCCAAACAAAGATTGAAGTCCTGGATGGCAAGGAATTTATTTACCCTCCGAAGCCTGATACCGAACATACAACATCATATGCAGAGACTCGGACTGTAGAAAGATAGTGTGTGTCGCCTCTGCTTGGGAAATGATGAAACAGCAGAGCACATACCTGCCCCGCAGGGGACCGATCAGGCTTTTAGTGCGAGTTACGGAGGAGGGTCGAAGAGACTCACTTACTTTGGCCCTAACCTAACCTAACATAACCAACAAGTTTTTGTTTTATTCATTTGCAAGTTGTTTTCTACGACCGAGTGATAACTCTATTGAAAGTTCTTTTAGCTATATTTACTACAGTGTTTAGGTCATCTCCAATAGCGAGTATATTTGTGTCATCAGCGTAACATATACAGTGAGTGACAGAATTTATAGTTAGATAAACTAATATATCATTTGCAAAAAAGTGAATAAAGAAAAGGTCCCAAAATAAATCCCTGGGGTACACCAACGGCAACGTGTTTTTCAGAATTTGTTTTCTATTTTTTAGATAGGAGGTTGATAAATTGAGTGGCAATCCTCATCCCCCACGCACGTGAAACATCAATGAACAATTCATTTCATAAGATTAGAAATGCTAGAGAAAATACTAATTGCTCTGTAGTTATTCAAATCATTTTTATCCCCATATTTATATATAGGATATACACACAAGATTTTTTATACCAATTTTTATACTTTTGTCATAATCATATCAGCTCCATCAATTCTTTCCTCTCACTTTCATGTACGATCTCTGTTTGTTGGTCGTAAAATAAATACTCATTTGTTCAGTTTGCCCAAGAGAAGTTCTCTTTCGAAAAAATTATAGAGCGATCGTTTCCTGATATCACAATTCCAACAATTGCAATTTCTTGAAACAAAAAGTTCTCATTAATTAGTAAAAAACGTACTTCAAGCGGTGAAAAGTAATTTGATCTCGGCAAAGAGGGTGAAAAGTTGGATTAACCGAGCTCAAAAGAGATCTTCATCTTAGTTAAAGAGGGGCGTCCTGTGACAACTTTGATTCTTATTAGGTTTCCTTTAATTCTGGTAATTGCTAGAGACGAAATAATAGAAGGAAAGAAGAAAGATAACTTGAGAACGTTGAAACGAAGGTTGAAGGTTTGTCTCATTGAAGGTATGATAGATTTGGTTCGGTTCATTATGATTTTCAGTTACCGCTGTGAGTTTCTCTGAAAACAATATTCAATTTCGTTCGCGATAATGCATTTGTTTTACGACTGAATGAAGTAAATCCTGTTTTCATGAAAGAACAGATAATTTTTAAAATTCAATTCACACTTTAAAAAATTGTATATTCATAGATGTCGTTCTTAATGGCGGACATCGATGTTTTGGAATGAGATGAGTGCCTTATTGCATCTTCAGCACCAATCTGGATAATATTATGATATGAAGCTCTCATTTTATTTATATAATTATGACTTTGTGACGAATGAGTCAAATCTACTCATGTCATCGTTGACAGGACTCAATAACATTCATTCGGTTATTTCATTTAATCCTAGCCATAGGAATCTTTTTCAAATTGAAAGAGGTATATTTGTAGGAGAAATTAATTTTTGGAAAAGAATGGTTTTGGATTTATACAAACAAATGTATGGGAATCTTACAAAAAAAGGAAGAAAACAATCAATTCTAAAATAAGCACTTCGCAAAGATGTGTAGGTATCTTCAATTAAGTAACTTTCATGCACAAACTGAAAGAATGAACCCTCTCGAAACTACTTTCATATAAATATTGTACTACACCAAATAAAAAATACTTCCGAAACAACGACTTTTATAAGAACTGTGAATTTTGGGAAAACACTTTTTCCTATCCAGTTTGTACTCCAAACATTCGTTATGGAATTGAATCAGATATCATTCACAGGATTGCTACACAATGAAGTATATAAAAGAGTGCTTCATCTTGTAATGTTATATAGATTGGTGCTGAAGAGGTAATACAGCAAATGTCTTATCTCGAAATATTAGGGATGACATATACTATGTTGTGTTATTCTCAATGGGATATACTTGGTTACGGTTAATGGCCTGTTTGAGAAGTTTTTTGTCAAAGATGTGATGAATCATGTTCTAGTTGACCTGTTGTGTTGTTGATAAGTCTGTAAATCATGCTAATGTGAGACATGTAACACGTGTCTTTACTAAAGACACGCCCGAAGAAGCCATTGGTTCAATGGCTTCTTCGTGTTGTCGTGTCCCGAAGACGATTATGGATACTATCAACCGAAACGTCGTGACGTAACTTGGTTTGGAATCTTTTAATTTTCATTTTTCATTTTTTGTTAATATAATTTTCATCTTTCATTAATATTTCTTTTTTTTATTTTTTTGGTTGTTGCTTGTATATTATTTCTTTGTAATTTCAATTTTTCGTTTATTAAAATTGTTATTTTCGGTAAATTTTTTTCAGGGATTTCGACTCAATTTATATTATATTAGACAATGGAAATACGGTTTTTGTAAAACTGTTTAGTGAGAATCTCACAAAAAAGTGTTGATGTGGGTGATCACAATAGTTATTGATAGTTTTGTCCGTATGATTCGGTTGTTGGTGAACTGCGAAACCATGTTTGTTGTTAATTTTTGTAACTGAAAATAGTAATTGAAATGTGATATTTTGATCATTTCAAACAATTATTCATGCACTAAGAATTCTTCAAGGAAAAATTATAAATCGTTGAATTCATGAAATAGTTGGAATATAATTCATATAAAGTTTTAGCTTCCTTTCCAATTTGAAAATGGAAGATTTCACATGATATTACGATTATTATATTTTGTTGGTATGCCATCGTGTATACAATATAAAATTTTTCATTCGGAACTGATTTATATATAATTTGAAAGATATAGGTTTATGTAAAATCGTTATATCAGTTCCAATAGTAACTTACTTACTTACCTAGAGCAACTGATAATCTCCTTGCATTTTTGACTGCCTTTTCAGAACATTGGTGCATCCAGTAAAATTTACGTGCTGCTTGAGTTTTCAGTATGATAAGTAAGTCATAGTTTCATGAGTCATCAATTACAATACTGAGAAATCTGCATTATGTATCAGTAGTGGACTGTTTTCATCATATACTTTATTTTTTTGAATACAGATCTCTACTTTTTTCATCGATTTTTGTTGTCACTGTAGGAACAATTTCAGTCATGTATTACAATACACCATCACTTTATGGTTATTATACAATTTTCGGTGAGATATACTTCAAAAAAAATAGGGAGCAATAAACTCCACATATAGGAAGAACATGAAATATATTGATGAAACCTAGAAGAGATACCTATTTTTATTATCTATTTCTTGAAAATTCGACTTTGATGTCCGAATTTCGAGATTGAAATAGTAATTTCGAGAGAGAGCGATGACATCTCCCTTTACGAATACGTCATGTATAGGGTCGATAGAGAACTCAATTCCTTAATATCAGAAATAGACGAGGTTCCTTGGGGCGGTCAGCTGCAAAGCCAAGCTTCCACATGAACCACAAACGAGTTTCGTTCTCTGTCTCCTACTGCAGCTTCCGCTGCAAGGTAACTAGTTGTGAATTACTACATGGTAATAGATCATCATGAAAAATGAGAAATGGAACTTTATATGTTTTCAAGCACTATTTATTTGTGACTGATATCAATGGAGTTTAGTCCTATGAGGATATTTTCAAACAATTACAATGAACTGAAAATAAATCATAATGTTGGCCCTTTTATATCTACTGTAGGTGGATACGAAAGGAAAGAGGTCCTTAACTCAATTGAGTACCTAAAATTCGCTCACCCGTGACAATGGGGATACGCTGATTTGAAAAATGTGGAAGTGACATCCAGACCACATGTACCTTGTGGTACACCCATTTTGACAGTCAATTCTGAGCTCACTCCTCTTCCAATCTTTACTTTTTGTGTTCTGTATTTCAAGTAGTTTAGCATCAGGTCCAATGCGATACCTCGAATTCCATAGTATACTAATTTTTTTTAAAGGATGTTATGTGACACTGTATCAAAGGCCTTAGCAAGGTCAAGGAAAATAGCTTGACATTTTAATGATTCGTCTAACGCTCGCAGTGTTTTTTCGAGGAAATCAGCTATGGCATTTTAGGTGCTAGATTATTTAATGAATCCGTACAGGCAGTACGGATTCAGTTATAATTTTGTGAATGTTGAAAAAATCAAGCAGCCTGTTTTTCAAAGCGTTTTCATATATTTTGGCAAAATTGTTGATGACAGAAATGGGTCTGTAGTTATTCATGAGAGTAGTGTCTCTTGTTTTAAAAATAGGGGTTACAACAGATTCTTTCCATTGTAGTGGTTTAATAGAATCATTTCTTCTGGAAACACTATTTTTTTAAGATTTCGGTTTTAGGTAGCAGTGGAATTATCAAGCTTATAACAGTTTAGTGACTTTTATAAGTAATTCGATTTCAATATTTATTTGATAAAAAAATTAACATCCCTATATCTAAATAAAACAAGCAAATCTCAAATAGTTTCTGCACCGCCTAAAGATAATGGATTTGGACTAGGCGTTGAACTAGTTGAGCTCAGTGTTTCTTCTTTCAATTTTGTAATTCTGTTGGGATCTTTGTCTTTCCTCTCTTTGTCTTTATTGTGTTTGTGTTCGTGTTTGTGCTTATGTTTGTGCTTGTGCTTTTTCTTGTCTTTTTTCTTTTTCTTCACCCTACCAGGAGAATCACTTTTATGCCTAGCCTCGCCATCTTTCTGAAACATTCCTGGCTCGAATCCAACTGGCCCGCTTTGGCCCATTCCAGGCAAAGAAACGGAATTATCGGAGAAGTATTCTTGCTTTTGAAGAATTGGTGATTCAGCTTTGACCTCCATCATCTCGGCTTCCTACAATGAATATTAAAGAAGTCATAATCTTTGGCCACAATATGATTTTTTTTGCAGTGCTGTCATAAGATCATAAAAAAGGTACATTTTTTACTTTGATTTTTAACTCCCTTCATTTCCGAAATAGAGAGTTCTAAACATATTTTCAAAGAACTTTTCTTTATGAAGTGACAGAAGGAATCATCCCCTAAAATCAATGACACTACTTGAAAATCCTAAACAAATAAAGAATACTACAAACTGCTTGTTTTACCTATCTGCCTACTAAGTAGATAAAATTTTAGTGAGTAGTTGAAATTTTACCAGGTAAATTTTCAAATTAATGGTCCTAAGGACCATTAATAATGTTTTCAAACTTCATTTTTCAAATTCAGAGAACTGAATTATTTACGTAAAGAGTATTATAAACAAAAAAAAAAACAGTTTCCCAATAAGATTAAACTAACCTTACTAAATACATTTTTTTGTAATTATCTCTTGATGACACGATTATGACTGGTGAGTAACGGATCGAGAATAACTCAACAGTGTGATGTGTGATGTGACGGAAGTATTTCTGATGTGATTTGATCAACTCGGTAATTTTATATAAAATGTTTTAAAAAAAATGTGAATGAGATACCAACCTTTTCAATTTTCTCCTCACTGGCAACTACTTCTACGTTCATGCATTCCACTGCTTCCATTATTACTTGAGGTGCTCCATCTTTAGATGTAGAAGCAGGAGATATGATTTTCTTAACCTCAGTGCTTGTTGTTAGCATTTTTGGTATCGTAGGAATCTTTTTGATTTTGGTAATGTCTTGTTTATTAGAAGTCATAATTCCAGATAACTGTGCTACAGGAATACACACTGGGCGTTTTGTACCATAAAGACTATAGTAAAGATCAACTAAATCACAGCGCAACCTGGTATCATGAGACAGCATACAACTGAAAATAAATACCACAGGAACATTAGTACATCAAGAAAAGTTTGTTTGCATTTGAGATTGAAATTAATCTTTTTTTCTAGTTGTTTATTGAATATCAATTTAACTGGTTTAAATTGAAATAATACAACAACCATATATGCAGGACCACACGAATCGTTACAATATTTCGAAGAAAATATACACAAGCCTGTCATTCCTAACCCAACAATGAAATATAATGAATAATAATACATAGGCTATGACGCCACTGGCACGGAATAGGAGGCCTCAACAACTTAGATCAAGCAGACTAGGCAAGGTTAACACGGTAGACTAAAAACTTACAGATAGAAAATAATTAAAAAATGTTCGCGAACTTTCATTATGATCAGTTTATTTTTTATTGTGATTATTTTGTTATGGTACAATGTACCCGACAATTTGATTAAAACTTTTGTAACTTAATTTTATCTAAACAAAATAAAAATTTCAAACAAATACAAAGTTTATGAGGAGTATTGGAATCAGACTATTGAATCACAAAAATATATGAACTTCCATATGTTATTTGCATTGAAATTCTCAATTCCCAGATAATATAATGAAATGGAATCACACTAGGTTCCATAAAGAAAAATTTCGTCAGTTTACCGGGGAATGTAGAAATGAAATATTTACAGATTTTAGAGAAAAGTTGTAAGATTTTTTTCAGTTTATTAATGATGCAAATGCAGTTTTATCATTTCTCATGAAGTATAACTTGAAACTGTATATAAAAACAAAAAATATTTTAATACAGAGTGTCAATTGAAAATTGTGCTATGAAAATGGCGAATAAAATAAACGTTTTGTTCGATGTTTCCGGGTTTATTAGCGTCACCCGAAGACGATTGTGGATACTAACAATCGAAACGTCGTGACAACTTGGTTTGAAATCTTTTTAATTTTTTTAATTTGTTTTTCATTTTTTGTTAATAATAATTTTAATCTTTATTTTTTCAGATTTTATTAATATTTTAATTTTATTTGTTTGGTTGTAGCTTGTATGTTAATTCTTTGTAAATTCAGTTTTTGTTTAATAAAATTGTTATTTTCGGTCAATCTTATCGATTTTTTTAATTGTTTTTTTCAGGGTTTTCAAATCAAATTGTATTAGATAAGACAATGGAAGTCCGAACTGAAAATGAAAAACTGTTATCTGCACAATAGGTTTTTCTGGAATAACTTGGCGAAGCCGCAATAAAAATTCTAAAACAAAAATACCGCCGTAGAGAGCTAAAAAATATGGAAACGAATGACGTATTCGTATACTGGGTGTATTATTAAAAAAAAATAACTTTGTTTGGTCACGCTTGGCTGAACTACCCAGCATGTGAGAAAATAATTTCAAGCTAGTATTTAACGACATGACTGCGGAGAAAATTGAGCAATTCGAAAAATAGTTTTCCCTGATAGCAATGAAACGAGGGAATCTTGTTGACTCACCCTGTATTATGTATTTCTGAGTAAACACAGTCAAGCTTGAATCAGTTGACTAAATTTAATTTATCGTTCTGAATTCTCTGTTTTCATAAAATGAACTGAATAATTCATAGAGGTGAGTCAAAAGCAATTAATCAATAAATCTAACAGGATGCTGAATATCGAAGTCATCAATTATCTTGTCAGTGGGAAATCAGTTAAGTACTGAATATTACTGAAGATTATTTCCAACAGAAAACCGATATTTTAATACTTCGACACGTGTTTCGATCACCAAGTGATCATCTTCAAGACTAATATCAGATTGATCTTCCTTTTGAAGATGATCACTTGGTGATCGAAACACGTATCAAGGTGGTAAGATAACAGTTGGCTGTTCGGAAAAAAACTCCAGTACTACACCAAATGTTCCAAACAGTGCATCACAAGTAAAGTTGACTACTAACCAAACAAACTCACAGATAAGCCCAGAGGAAGATATTGAATACAGTTTTGTGAATCCAATCAAAATTCGTCAATTCAACTGAACCAGGTAAGTTACCTGCCGGTCACAAAAATACTTTGAAGTGGAAATATCACATTGAAGTGTTTTCTTTGAATACGTCATATGAAAAATAATAATGAGTTGAGGAAGTTTGTGAAAAATTTTAATGTGTAACAGGATGGAATATACATTATAATTTGAAAGGATATATGTTTAGGAAAGATAAATTTTTGGGAGAGAAAATATTTGACTTCCAATGAAAAAAAGAAGGCAATCAATTACAAAACGTTACTCTACACATCTTGCTATAGAAATATTTTGAAATTGATTGCTTTCTTCCTCTCTTTGGAGAGGATTTTTATATCAAAATGAAGTAGAAGGCCAAAAACTTTCTTTTCCATAATAATCAAAATTTATAACACTTCCAAAATACAAATCATGAAATTATAAAACAACAATAAAAATTAATTGTCGCTCCGGGGCGACTTCATTGATTCCAGTGACGCATTTGCTTTTTCAGCTGCAGAAAAACCCGGAGGAACCTGCAGCACCACATCATCTGAAGATCTTGATCTGTGGGTCATCAGTTGAGTACTGCCGAGAGTTTTCATCTAAGTAGAAAAATACTGAGGTGCCTCACAGTAAAATTAATTTATTGATGAATACTTATGCGGATCAGCTACAGATTGGACAATAATTGAAAAGGGAACTTGAAGTAAATCTGAAGATTTGAAAGAGCATTCAAATAGAATTTTTGGTGGTTGATGAGCAAGAATTTGTTTCCAGAAATAAATCCCAAGAAAGTGGAGAGAGTAAACCTATTATTTTCTCGATTGTGTGATTTAGTCAGACTATTTGATGGAAAAAATATCGAAAGGAAAATTGGTGAAGATGATAACAAAACATTTTTCGATGAAAATACAGCTGGGTATTATTACACAAGTGATGAAAAAAATTAAAGAGTTTGGTTGAAATTTACCTGAGGAAACTTGATGAAACGTGGAGAGTACAGGATGATTCAAAAGAAGGAAGTGATAGAGATAATATGGGTGCCAGAAATAAAAATAATAGATTTTTATATTAGGAGAGATGTGTCAAGATAATAATGATAAAAGTAATAATGCTGAAAATACTTCGAGAAATGTATGAGGAAATAAGGAAATTTAGGTGAAATTGCTGCATTTTTTAATTTCCCATCGGACTATTCGCACAGATTCGGAGGAGGAGGAGAGGGAGGGGGTAAAAATTTAGTACGAAAATCAACTATTGTTGAAAAAACAATAGAGAAATACAAACTTGAGGGAGGGTGACATTTCGGCAATATCGCAAGTCTGTTTTTATTGAATACCTAAGCATGTAGAAAATATTTTAATATCACCTGTAGTTATTTGTTGTGATAGGGGCTAAATTTCAAAGAATACAACGACTAGTACTGTTGCTTTAGGAAGAGCGAAATAGGGTGCTTCGTTTGCCAGGGTTGAACAATATCATCATTTTAGGTGTTGATTGGATTAAAAAAGTTGAAGTAATACTGGACTTTGACTAGATTGTTCTGAATTTCGAAATGAATGGTGACAAATATTATATTCAATTTTGTTGTGAAAAAATGATTGTAGTTGTAGAAATGAGTCACTTGAAGGTTTTAAAAATGGGTATATTGCATGACCTGAAAATACTGAAAACTGAAAGAGAGTAATTAATTTAGTTGTTCCTTACCCAGTTTCTTTTATATATACAAAATGAGTACGAAGCCAGATGAAACAAATGTTGGATGATGATATCATAAAACGAGAGCAAATTGAATTTACTTTTCCATTGTAAAGAAAATAGAAGGGTCGATTAGAATTTGTCTCGATGCGACTTATTTGATCGACCGTATGGACAAAGATTTTGGGGTCGAATTTTTGTACGGAATATTGGCAATCATCAATAGTTGGGGAACATTAAAATTATTGTGGTATGTGAAGGGCCGTTAGAGATCATACGTCAGGCAGATCCCAACTCTTATATTGTAGGTAATAAGAAAGCGAAGGCAGTTTCAAAATAGACTGTTATGAATTTAAAGTGTTATAAGGAATTCAACATTTCAGAGCTTTCAAACCGAATTCTTGAGTTATGTTATTTATTTATAGTAAAGGCTTCCAGTTTTTTTATGCCTAAGTCGCCGTTTCCTTGTAACCTAATTGAAGTAGGCTAAGTAGGAGATTGTTAGGACGGAACGCTCATGTGCCGAAAAACGTGGTAGCAGAGTGCGAGAACTAGCGGGTATACTGAGTACTTCAAGAGAGAACGGCCTTACTGCCGTATCGAAAAGTTTCATTGCATTATTTTTGACAAGTTTGTATGTACGTATATGTGGAAAAATAAAAAAGTATCGATATATATTCAAACAGTATCAAGAAATTGCTCTGAAAGTCTACATATATTCCAAAATCTTCTGTCATCTTTCTATTCATCCATCATCTATTATTCTTTGAGTCTATTCACTTTGTGGATGGAATATTATACTCATAATAACATTTTCACCGTAGAATCTAATTACTTCAACACACACTCGCATGATTATTTGAATTGAATCAATTTATGTTAATATCTACGGAAAGCACAATGATGAACATCATCATCATCATCCAGCTTCGTTTATTCACTTTGAGCTGTTTACATTACTTCTCTAAAATAATTTTCTATAATTTCAATTCTAAAAAGAATAATTGAAAAATGAACGTTTCGATTTGATCATTTTTCAAAAATAATCTTTTATAACTCTCATTAACACTGAAATACTTATTTAAAAATCATGAAAATAAATTGCAAACGTTCAGTTACAAAACTATGGAAAGAGGTACATTCTCATGAAAAACACATTACTCTTTCAATTCGATATAAGACTCACAAAATTTTTTTAGAGGGTAACGTTTTAAGAAATACCCAAAAGAAGCTTGCAGCAAACCTCCAGACCAAAAGATGAGTAATATTTGACATTCAGCTGATAGTGCAGTAGTTCTTCATCTCAACTGATCAACTATTCATAAATCAATGAAGTATATGAAAATTGGCATACACATTATATGAAATGGATTGATATGGACTACGGATTACTACAGAGAACTAGAGCTACCACCGATCACAACAAGAAACATTGACACGTACAACTTGCCCAATTTCACTTTAGGTGTTTATTTGAAGTGCTCGTCAGATTATCATCTATTGTGAAAAGGGAGCTCACTCGAAAGTAAAGTTACAATCGGAATAAGTTTGTATATTATGATATTCAAATTAATATTTGTTCATGAATGAGCAATTTCATTTCCTGACTTGTATATGTCGCTACTAAAGTGAAATCTTTGCGAATTGTACCAGCATACTTCGAATACATAATATATGTGTGTATGGAATCAATTGGCTGTTGACTGAATGATGAATTGACATTTCATTAATTATATCTTTCCTTATTATGGAGAAGAGTACATTTTTTGTATATTTTGTGTCTATTATAATATTTCATAATTTGAAAATTAAATATAAGTAGGCAGGCTACTGAAAAGTTGACACACTGATGCGAAAGGTTTCTTCTGAAAAGAAAAACAACACATACCTAGATATTAACTGTTATATCAAATCTGCCTTCGAAATCAAAGAGTTATTATTTTGAACTATTTTCTTTTCTACTTACACAAATTTTTATTATTTTTCCACCATTTCTACTGTTGTATTCTATGTTACATGACAGTGGTTTCTCGGCGGAATGTTATGACAAAAATTGAAATTTATTCAAAGGTATTCAAATGGAGTAGTAGAAAGCCAAAAAATGTCTTTCTAATGAAAGTCGAAAGACTCATATTAATGTTCTAAAGATTTGAAGTTTTTACCATGTCATTGAAATCTTTAATACTACAGCAATCTGAGCCTTAGATATCGTTTACGATGTCGGGATCACAAATAT
The DNA here is from genome assembly GCA_015342105.1 of Leptinotarsa texana. Classification (NCBI taxonomy): domain Eukaryota; kingdom Metazoa; phylum Arthropoda; class Insecta; order Coleoptera; family Chrysomelidae; genus Leptinotarsa; species Leptinotarsa texana. The sequence goes on along the minus strand of WOGN01004580.1, from coordinate 1,478 downwards.
TCTCTATTGCTTCAGCATCAAGATTTCATGATATCGTTGCAATTACATGCCTTAAAGGAAGATTTTTTCGGCTTTTCGGATGGTTTAATCTTATGGCGCATGACAATGCACTTTCGCGAGAAAGTGTGAGAACTGAAATAATCTGCTTATATACTTTTGGAACGCACTAAGTGTATGAGTATCTTGTAGACTATCTAATATGACATCTGAACATTCGATTTTTCGACGTTCATCAGAGGAAATAGATATTTTTCTGAAAGAGGCGTTTTCGATAAAAACAATTTAAAAAATGTTGATTATTTAATTTTTATATTGAATTCAATCATGTTATTTATAGGCAAGTTACTGACTGTTTGATATTTTCAAAGGTTTGTAATGAGTAGAAACTTTTTAGAGCGAACTCTTTAATTTGTACTTCATTATACTTGAAAAGCGATTATCTGTTAAATTATATTTATTCATTTTTTCAGATTGTCGACGGTCAAAAAACTAAAAATCAACAAGGAATATAAAAATCAAATAATATATTGATTTTTTTTGGTCATGCTTCTATTCGTAAATATATTCAATTCATCGAACAGTAACAAGCCAACACAAAAATTTGAGGTTTTGTTAAAGCTTCAGTTCATATTGGGGGTGCAGTCTCAAAAACTTTCAAAATGATTCAGAAGATAGTAATTTAAGATCACCGGAGTACTTACTGGTAACCCTGTCGGCATCATTTGACCAAATCTAGTACTACGCCAGCTCTCCAAAATCAGAAGTCCACCATAAATTTTTCCAACAGTAAGTTTGCCACTGTTGAGTAGCTCATTTGGTGGAACAAGAAGATCTACCATATTTTTGGCTTGAAGAGGCCAAATATTTCTGATCGTCACTTTCAGTTCTTCATCAGCTTGATCCATTTCTTCGGCTGAAATTTGATAGAAATAGTTATTTATGATTGGAAGTGAGTTATAAAAACCCATCGAGCCCATTTCATGGTTGCCTCATCGACTAGTAGTTGTTTCTTATTCGAGTATTGAGAATCTTCAGTTTATGAAGGTCTTTTCCATGAGTATTTTTTCAATTCTATCAGAGCGACCAAAGTCCGAACAATTGACTTTGTTACCTATTCATGAATTCCGCATTGCGTGACAAAACGTAAATAAATTCACAAGGTTTAATGTATATTGTAGAAAGTATTGTAATATTCAGAATAACATTAAGATTTTGACATCCGTTTTTAAAATCGTCGCCATTATCATTACGACTATATCAGATTTGCCATTAAACAGTGTTAAAATATGTAGGTAGGAGGTAGGTAAAGTACCTGTCGCGCAATAGTTGTGTGGCCACATGCCGTCTAGCAAAACGCATGATGTGGCCTACCTACTTTGAGTGGCCATTTCTTGAGGCCAATGAATGCGGACCTATTTTAAACGAATCTACGCGGTCTGCTGATCACAATGGTACCTACTTCTCTATTTGACCCCAGA
>WOGN01004579.1:0-13962 GCA_015342105.1 Leptinotarsa texana | reverse complement strand
GTACTGATACAGCTTCATGAATTGGTGGGTTTGATGGATTTCTAGTGGGTTTGGTGGGTTTTCATTAGATTGGTACTAATACAGCTTCATGAATTGGTGGGTTTGATGGATTTCTGGTGGGTTTGGTGGATTTTAATTAGATTAGTACTAATACTGCTTCATGAATAAAATGTCAATAATTGTATCGAGAGTAAATATTTCTGGGGTGATTACAATGGATAAAAAACTTTCTGGCTTCATTTTTCTACGTTTTATTGGACAAGGAACGAGAATATTTGATATACAAATGACAAAGTACCGTTCCTATCGAAAATTGATTGTTGAAACTCTGTTTGTTCAAACTTTGAGTTTATGGTGGGTTTTCGTCTTCGGGAAGTACCTGAGTGGCTTATCGGTGTCCAACCACTCTCCTGGAACATCTCCTATTGTAGAGGATCCACTTTTAATTGCACGTGACGATCCGATACAAAAAAGGATGGTTTTGTTTGCGCCAAAGCAAGAAGAACATACCTATAAAGGTGACAAGTTCAGTAGATCGTTCAAATCGTCATGTACCCACTTTTAGAGCTTCTTGAACTTTTCAAAACGTGTCAAGCCATCAGAGTTGTCAACCATAGCGGAATTTTCTCGACGGAAGCGGCGTAATAGATTTGAACATAAAGTAGCGGAATTTTCTACAAATAATCGATATTGAAAAAAATATGGAAGAAGAAGAGGCAGTGGGCAGCTGACAATTAAATAATTGAATGCACAATCAACACGTTATAGTCTCAGTTGCTGAGGCTATTATATGATGAAAGAGAAGAAGAATAGTTTTGGAACAAATTACAGTGGAAATGGAAGATAGTTCATTTGATTATAGCTGGAGCGAAAGAGTTACCGCAATTGAAATTGACAGGAACATGTTCAAAAAAATACCGAACGCCTCGTAAACAAACTTTTTCTGAACAATAGTTGTCTGAACTATACGTGCGTGAACGAATTGATATTTATTTTTACTTTTCAAAATCTTTATTTCAAGCTTAGAAATACTTGGTTGAGACTAAAGCTTTCAAAAATTACCTGCTGTAAATTTGGAAAATTACGTACCATCTGTTGAGTTGCACGGTTAAAAATTATCCTGATTCCTGACAATTAGTAACAGTTCAGTTTTATGGTATCTGAACGATAACAAACTACAAACTGTAATTTCTGTGCAATTTAATTATGGATACGGCGCAGTGTAGCGGAATTTTGGTGGCAACTTCATAGTTCATCCAGTTGGCAACACTGCCGCAGTTCTTTCGCCATCAGAAGCAGCGTTTGAGGACCCTGGTGGAGTCAGTCTCCAAGAGGGTCCTCAAATCTTCGTCCTGGATAACAGTAGGTCGATCACTTCGAAGCTGAAATCTACGGTACGAAATCTTGCAACCAATTTCGAACAGTACGTTCAATAACGCTATCATTGACCAATAACACTGGAAAACACACAGTTTGCTGCAGGAAATTTTTCACTGTTTCTATGTGATTTGGGTCTGCTGAATCCAAAAATGCGACTAGATTTGCTCCATCAGATCGTTTTCAGAAAATACGACAACAGATCACATTTCTAACATATAGGGTAATTTAACGTATTACTACCTACATGTATGTAGTGCTGCCACCCATCAAATCAAATTATTGTACAATAATATACTTATAAAAATCAACACACATATCTACCAAAAAAACTAAACTTTTCATGTAGCCTAACCAGCATCGCAGCACAAATCTGTTATTTGGCGTCACCTAAAAACTTCCATTAATATGATTTTCTTGCAAAGGCTTTAAAAGGACGGCCCCTTTGAAGATCCAAGTAGTAATCCGCCATCATGTGGGTGTCCCATCTCCCCTGATACATCTCTTCCATCGTTTTGATATCTTGGTGGAAGCGTTCCCCTTGTTCCTCGCTAAGGTCACCAAGATTTTCTGGGAAACGGTCTAGTGGCTGTGAATGTAATGAATTTTAATATTCATATAACAACCGTGGTTGTTAAAACTGTTGAGCATTTCTTCCACTAAATCCCGGTAATTTTCCGATTTACTGTTTCCAAGAAAATTTTTCACAACTTTCACAAAAGGGCACCACAGTTAATTTCAGTCATCGATTATGTAAAATGCGAATCTTTTATAAGTTTTCGTATCTGAGGTCCATCAAGTGCAGGAAATTTGCTGGACAAGTATTCAGAACAATGCTTCGTTAACTACGTTAGCTTCTCTTTGAACTGAAGCATCTCTAGAACGCCATTTTCTTCTACTCCAGTATTGGTGCTCAGCCCTGCTATCCCAAAGACACAAGAAATAAGGATATTTTGTATAGCCACCTTGTTGTCCCAGGAGAAAGTTCACAATATTAAAATCAACACAGATTGCCCACTGATGTTGGTCATACTTTATGTTTTTTAGCACCAGCGATATTGGTTTATATTCTTCTTTCAGTTTCCAATACACTTCAATTAGAATTAGCATGCATTATGTCATTAGTATGCATTTGTCTTAGAATTTATTAAGTTTGTTTATAAACATATTGGCAATTATAGTGATGGAATGTCAGAATATTCAAGTATTTCATGAGTATGTTACATCTCGAAAACTAGAGCTGATACAAAGGAAATGTTTGTATTTTTGGAATCAGCACAGATGAATTAACCAAAATCAGTTGATTTTTTTTCGCTCATTTCATCCAAACTAGGAAATGAATTCGATTTAATGCTCAATAAATCATTTTTTATTTTTTCTGAAGTAAACGTCACATTAGTCAGATTATCACGTAGTCGTTCTGCTATAATTTTCAGTAATTTCGAGGCTCAGCCGTGAAGGAGCTTGTGAAAGAATTAGCCAAAATTTCTGCTGATTCGATGTCTGTAGAACACAAGGAATCGTCAGGTTTTCGTAGCAGCGGAATGTTCACTTAGATTTTCAGGTTAGATCGTATGAACTTGTACAGTTTCTTATTATTTTCAGAGACTGCAATAGATTCTTCGATCTTACAACGTGAAGATCGTATTGTTGATACCAAGTGTTTTGAGAAATGTCGATGAGCTTGGTAATCTTCTGTGGCTTTTGATCATTTATATCTTTTCTACAGTGTTTTTTTGTGATGTATGAGTGACATTATTTCAGCATTGATCCATGCTTTGAGAGGATTTTTCCGGCATATTTTGTTGCGGAAGTTCTTGTCAGCAGAGGCAGTTATGGCCGAGTAAAATTTTTCCCAGAGAATATCAACGTCATCACATGCGTTAAACAGTTGTGTCCAATCGATGGTAGAAAGTTTCTCGGATAACTGATCAAAGTCGATTATTTTGAAAACTTTGGTTTCGTACTCGTTTGGCATATGAATGTTGAGCTGAACAGTTGCGTATATTGCGTAGATAACAATAATTGTTTTGTTGGTTCCTTGAAGCTTTACGTTAAATGTATTCAAATGTTGGCATAAGTCTGGTAAAAACATCAATTTTGAAAGCCACATAACGCCCAACAACTAAGGGTATTGCCCAATTCTTCCTTCATTTTGCAGAAATAGTCTGATTCCTTCCAAGCAATCAACAAATCTTTCAAGTACGTTCCCTCGACTCAACCAGCGAACATCATACATCAGTAGATAAGCTATTATACATCGAGTTGACTTCATCCAACAAACCATCGAACTTTCGCTTGTTTGAAGCCTGGGACGAGATGGGGTTGACTATTTTTTTAACAACCGCCATTACATTATCAAGGGATATTAAACCACTTTTAGCACACAAGGCTTGTTGGTGAATGATGCAGTGGCATTCACAATTTTTTTCAAATCAATTTCTTTTTCAGCAAGCGAATTTTCAACTGCCGTTCGAATATCTGTTCCCTTTGTAGTTGTTAGCAATGATTCAATTCTTCCTTAATGAGGTTTCCTACGCAATATCGAGCAAAAACAGCTAAACGTGCAGAATTAGTGACATCAGTGCTTTCGTCAAGACATAGTGTTATAAAAGAAGCATAGTTAATGTCAATTTTGTTTTTGATCTGTTATATTTTCGGCCAGTTTTGAGATTCATTCTTTTATTGTGCTTCTTGATAGAGAAGCATCTTTGATGCGCTGAATTATCTAACTGCTAACCAGGCTTCCTTCAAAAAGTCTCCCTTTTGAAAAGGTTTGCTATGCCGAGCAACGACATTTGCAGACGCGCTCGTATGAAAATTTTTGAAAACAAATTCAATCATAGAAGTTGACTGTTTATTTCTGGCTTTCAATGCACTTGCAATTAATTATTTTGCTCTGCTTGACCCCGCGATCCCGAATACTCCATAGCGTAGGATCACTCGTCGTTCGATCGTCATAAAATACTTATTTAACACGTTTTTTCTTAGTTCATAATGAATTTCGTGATGTGTCAAAAATATTGTGTCACGTGCCATCAATGGCACACGTGCCATTGGTTCGCCAACTCTGGTCCAGAGTCTACTTGATCTAAGTGTGCGTTTCAAAGTCTACATGAAAAAATCTGAAAGCTCTCTTTTTCAAAGATGACTCTAGCAAAATATAAAGTGTGCTACAGTTTTGGAAATGTGATTTCGATCTCCATAGAAATTTGCATGAATATGCAGAATGTCTCATTGAAAATAATAGTTTTCCATTAATAACTACTGATATCTCATTTGAAAACATACGTTTTTCACACTATTGGATTCTACGAAATGTATCATAATATGATATTATATACGGGGTGTTCCATTTGAAAAATCAAAGAAGCCGCTATTTTATAGTAGAAGTGACAAGGCCGCTTCGTCTAAAATATTTTAGGCATGTAGGTCATATTGACTCATGCATACTGTGGAATTTTCAGGTTGATTCGTTGAATAGTTTGCCAGAAACAGCTAATTAACGCTCATCATGAAAAGCCCTGTATAAAATAGCTATCTAATAACAAGGCACTACTCAATAAAATATCTATTCAACAAAATTCCGAACATGGAGCCTTTCCTAGTAGTATTTCGTAATATGAAATATTTCATTTTAGGGTAAAACGTCGAGCGGCGTTATTTTGGATACGAAAGAAGATATTAGGCGCTCCTGGAAACGAAAGAAACCGATAAATGTGTTATCCCTCTGCGAAGATAATAGCTCACGAAAACAGCAATATTCGAGATAATTCTCGTATGATCTTCATTTGTTAAAAATAACATTATCGTGTTTTTTCAAAAAACAACTGCTATAAAATGATGACGTTAGCTTTGACGTCAAGGGGGGTCAGAACTTGTCAATCTATTATTATTGTGCCGTTATCATTCGTGTTTTACAGTTTATCTGAACTCTGACATCAATATTTCAGTTAAAACAATTGTGGCTCTTGTTATCCATAAAATGGTCATCAAAAACTTATAACAATTTCATTTTGACCACTGTAACTTTATAAGTCGATAATTTTTGGTCTCATATCACCCAAATGAGAACGGATGAGTAACTCGGAGAGGTATACAAAACGTTTGTTTTTATGAGAAGAATATGATTCGAGAAATGGTAGTTTCTCCCATAACCGGAAGATTTCATTTCTGAAATTTATGGTCGGATGCATTTCACTGATTTCTAAGGCTTTACTATCCCTTCATACCATTTGTAACACCATAAAATTTAACTTGAAAAATGAGGATTAAAACTTCATTTGTTTTTATACCACCTGTATTCGTAACTAACGTTTCTTCCCAACGACATTTTCAAAAGTTGTATTCGTATCCATTCGTATTCGTATTTGATGAATAGAAAAGAATAGAAAACAGCTTGTTGATGTAGGCAATAACAGAATACTGATATCTGTTAGATATAATCCAACGCCCGTCGTGGTATTAGCCAGGGGAGTAGTTGTTTTCTGATAGGTGTTAGTCCATTCGAACTACAGTGTAGGGAGTTGAGACTGACCTGAACGAATTATTCCTTTAGATGATTTGAATAACAGAATATCTACAGACGATTGAGTTCGGAGTGTCTCAAGGGTCTGTGCTGGGGCCTCTTCTATTCATAGTTTATATAAATTATCTCTCCTATGAACTATCAACTTACATATGTGTCATTTATGGTGATGATGACACATCGATCTAGTGCTCTGACAACTGTCAGAATCATGCAGCCATAACACTTGCAGAAAGACAAGTTGAATTGTGTTTCAATTCAAATCTTCTCAAACTCAATAAGGAAAAAACACAACAAAATTTTGTTTTCGACTGTTAATAATATTTTTGTGGCTAAAAGTGTCAATTTACTGGGAATCACTCTTGACGATGCTTTGAACTGGTCACCTGATTTATTAAACCAATAATGACATTTTCTATTTCATTTCGTAAACAATTTGAATTTGGAGCTTTATATTTTTCTACTATTATAAGCGTGACACCATCACTAGATTGTTTCCATATAAGTATCTTATCTCAGAAGGGACATATCTAAAAATCAACAACAAGTACATTTTCTTGTCTAAATAAAAAGTAATCTTCATAAATAAGATATGAATTCACAACTTGGAGGACATACGAGAAGAATTATATAAAAAACCAGAACAAATGTGTTTGTTTTGTTTTCTCTTTGCCAGACAGCGTTGGACACATTCAAGAGATAATGCATTTGGTGAACAAAAAATATATAAAACATCACTAGTTTTGTCATCACAGTAAAAATATTCAATAATAGACTGGCCCTGATAAAACTTCGAGGTTTCAAATCTATGAAAGAACAAAATGGAATGAAAATGAATGACACATCAAAAATTATTGAAATTGAAAATTACCAGAGCAAAATCCATTTATTTGTCGTATGAAGCCCGCATTGGCGAGCACAAAAAAATACCCAGCGAGGATAATTTTCGAACTGACCAACATAACGTCAATTTTTGAATGGACTGACCCTGTATTACTACTTGAAAGAGTATGAAATACTAATTTATGGATCAGGGGCTGAAAATAGGCTTTAATTGACCGCAGCTTGTAAGTGATAGCTTCATAAATGCAAATTACGCCCGAAATACATACAACATTTGATGCATCCATGTATCAAGAATAATGAAAAAAATTTGACTTGACTTGACTTAACTAGTGTTTAAATCGGGATCGTTTTCCAAAAGATGGCACGAACCGGTGGAATGGGTGTCTTCAGTTCAAAACTTATTACATGCGGATCATTCCCAAAAGTGTATGTAGGAAAGACTTCAAGAAATTTTTAAACAAGGAGCTACGAACATAAAACAAGTTTTGAACAGAAGAAGATTAATGTACGGCATACTCCATGTAGAAGGTTTGAGACCGAAGTTGAATCTGGTGAAGTTCCTGTATTCCAATAAGGATAAACGTTGGGTTCCCTGTTTCCGCTGAAATCATTTTGAAGGAGGAACACTAGTTCAGAAAAGATTTAAAAGAAACTGAGTACATGTTTTTAAAACGACGCACTCAGCCAGGGCAATTTAGAGGTACCAATGATAAAACGGGAAAGCGATCTAACTTGCACTGAATCGGAAACCAAGGGGGGGAGAGTGAGTAGCATGAGAACATCTAAGTGACCTATCAATAGAGTCATATATCGGTAATAGGAAATAGGCATGGAAGTTGAAATCAAGGAAATGAGACTAAGAAGGACTCTATACTCGAGAAAGTGAAGAGAAAATTAAACAATTTATTGTACCTTGAAAGGAAATAATTTATTATAAAGTCTCTTTGTTTTTTATTCATTTTGTTTTGCTATAAAATGGCATCTAATATCTATACAGTTTCGTTGTTTGTATACATTTAACATTTCACTTATTGTTAATCCGTTCATCATTTCATTATTATTTCATATACCAATAATATGTTTGCTTTACAAACAAGCGTTCTTACATTTCGGAATTCATATACTCATTGCTTATTCATTCTTGCTCAATGATTGTTTTCTCTAATTAATGCGAGTATTTTCCATAGTTCATTCATTTCCATTACACTTGTTCTTCCCTACGTTACAAGTCTGTTAACACGTCTTTTAGAAAATGAAAGTTTCACCTTATTACATTCATCTGATTTGCTAAAATAATATTTGCACCAGCAATTCCCATTTGAAGATTTTCATCGTTAACGACAACTCTTCTATAGTTATCTCCATGAAAGGAATCGGAGTGTAGGAATTTAAGACACTTGCAATAAATTTCAAATAGTATAATATGATGTACCCCAGGGGAGGGTTCTGGGTCGAATTGTCTTTAACATCTACTTAAACCATCTGTTTGTGCTTGAGACGTGGAAGGGGACATAATAAGCTTCGCAGATGACACAGTAGTTATTTACAAATCAGAAACATGGAGTTGTCTGAGAGAAAAAGTTGGAAAAAATTTCGGAGCTATACTTCAATGGTTCGAAAGTGAATTACTGAGTATTAATATGGCTTAAACATTTTACATTACCTTCACATCTCATGCTAGCAATTTGCTGAGTTTCAAATCACTACTTATATTTCTCCACTAAATGGAGGAGAATTCGTTGGAAGAAGTACAGCTAGATCACCCTGTAGGAGCAGGGCGGGAAATTCAAAATTCAAAATTTGTATATGAAAATTATTACTATTCACAAAATAGACAACCGGTAGAGGATGACAATTATTGTTGAATGGAAACTATATGATATGTATTGAATAAAATTGAAAGAGACATTGAAAAATTGTTGTGAATATTTATAAATGATGAGAAGTTTGAAAATTATTGTTCTAAACCGTTTCCCTAGTTACGGGTATGAAATGATTCTAATGTAAAAATAATATATTTATACATAAGTGAGGTTAAAGATGTATCTGAATTTAGAAATGAGTAGCAACCTTGTAGAAGAAATAGTTTCTAAGGTATCAAAGTTAGAAATTTCAAGTTATAGAAATTGATACTCAGTAACTAAGGAAAGTAGATGATTTTCAACTTTTTCATCAACAAAACTTTCTCCTCAAGGCGACGAAAAGAGACGCCATTCCAAATTATTTTCTCCCAGAATTTAAATAAAATCAATAGAAAAATTAGTAGATATTGAATAATTATATAAAAAATTAATACTTGGAACAAATAATAATATGTATAAGCCAACCAAGAAACTTATCAAGAAATTCATTACTTTGAGAATTTCCAGCAAACGAGTGGAGACGAGATTTTCACTACACAAACCACACAGAAGGAAAACCAGGTATTTACCTCTTTTCATATCGAATATAAAATATATGCATACATAAATAATTTGTCCAGAAGAACACACTGGAGAACTGAACAAAAATTAAATTCATGAATTTCCATCGAACATAAAACTACAAAGTGTCCAGGAATCACACGTGCCGTGTTAGGAATCACACGTTAAAAGGTAAGACCTCGTTAGTCCTTAGCTCGCACAAGTTTCTCAACTTCTGAGAGCTGTCGTTCGTAGGGGGGCGACAGCTAATTAACGGAAAAACTGACAGACAGACAGATTCCCGACTGACTAGAGGGTAAGATTTTATTTTCATTAAGATGTTCAGATAGTTGACTGGCTAATATTTTCTCAAACAATTTACATAAGCCAGTCAAGATGTTTATAGGCCGAAGGTCAGAAAAATGTGATGGATTTTCGTTTTTTGGAATAGGGGTAGTAGCAAATTTCCAAGTAGACGGACAGTTAGATAACAGTAGTATACTATTATAGATGTGTACCAAGAAAGGCAAGATGTAGTGACAACGATTTTTATGAAAGCTACACTTATGTTGTCAGAGTCATCAGAGCTGTTTTTATTCGTTTAAGGAATTTGAGCATTTTAGCTTCATCTATAAGTTGGAAACTGAATTCTTTTTCACATAAAACAATATTATCATAAAAAGTATGTATGGAAGTAGTTGCTGTAGTTCTCAGGTATGTTATCTATAGAAAAATTATTTATTGCATTTGGGTCTTTGAACACATTTGTTATATCAGTATGCGAGTCGTTGAAATCTCAAAATTTCGATTTCAATCTTGTAGCTTTAAAAAATGAAAAATATACATTCTCACACTCTGCATCTAAACGCGATATTTTGGTGCATTATGACTTTTATACTTTATTTTTTCTCTCTTAATTAGCTGATTAACGGAAAAACAGATTTTGAAACAGATTTTTTTTTAATTAGCATTACCAATCAAGAAACTCATCCTGTGAAGGTTCATCTTGCAGTAAACTTGACAGTTGACGATAAATATCCTTCTAAAATCATAAAAAACGAAGTACACTTGTTCAGGGATTCAAGGATTCCATACCCTTTACTTCGTGAGCTCCGTTAACCCAATTTTCTCCGTAGGTGACAACAATTTGAACGAATGATCTGCTGGAATTATACGCTTATTTTTCATTAATAATAATGCTGCCCTTTTACGGATTATTACTTCGGTTTCAAGCAGTTACCATATTCATTGTGATAAATCCTCGAACTCATTCGAAAATCAATCTTGTCAGATTTCTCAAGACCGAACAAGGCATCACCAAAAGTGGAACCTGAATATTTTGATTTGGAGATTTCACTTCCAAGAATAGCGGTATTGCACAACGTCGTAATCGAGCTGAATGTTATCATTCGAATTGTTGACCAATGCTGCATATCATGATCGTTCAAACACAATTGTGAATCGTCATCTTCGGGGATTATTAATGATGGTGATTACTTTGTAATCCAGTGATCCTCACACCAGGATTGTATTTTTTCCTTAATTCATATTTCTTTGGAAAACAGTATTTTGGAAAAATTATTAAAAACAGCATTCTGGTTCTGTATGTTTTTTCTATTACCAACCACCAATGAACTGACTGGAAAAGCTGTACAATATTTGATAACCAAAAATCTCCCAAGATAGAAGAAATAACCTCGAATGTGCTGAAAGCAATAAAGGATAATTTTTTTTCATCATTGTCACATTTCATAAACTCCATTTTCGAAACAGGAATATGCTCGGAATATGATAAAAGCTCAGGTTACATCAATATTAAAAGAAAGGATCACATCGTGAAACATTACAGACCATCATTTCAGGCTTGCGTAAGGCTTTTTCAAAAATTGTCATCTCAACACTTACGAGTGATCTTTATGTTCAATCTTGGGAGATTTTGAGAATGCAGAACTGGAGAATACGACAAGAATATAGAATTGGAGAATGAAGAGTATTCTATCAATTCTGTATATTGTGAATCAATTGAACAATTTGGGATACTCTGAATCAATCTTGGAAGAAATGGAAAGTGCAATCTTGGTAGAAATGGGAAGTGCAATCTTGGAAGAATTGGAGAATGCAAAACTGACGAATATGACAATAATATAGAATTATAAAATGAAGGGAATTCAATCCACCTTGAATACTTTGAATCGATCGATCAATTTCGATTACCATGAATCAATCTTGCAAGAATGGAATAATGCAATCTTGGAAGATTTGGAGAATTCAATCTTGGATGAATTCGAGAATATAGAATTAGGAAATGCAGGATAGGACAGGGTAGAATTAGAGAATACAGAATTGTAAATTGCAGAATAGGAGAAAACTAGATCAACGTTGGATGCTGTGAAAACATTTTTCAAGATTCTTCGAATATTTGGAAAATGCAGATGGAGAATATTACAAGAGTATAAAGTTGGAAAATGGAGGGAATTATATCAATCATGAATTCTGTGAATCGATCGATCAATTTTGGGTACCAGGAATCAATCTTGGGGAAACGAAAGAATGCTATCTTGGAAGATTTGGAGAATTAAATCGTGGAAGAATGCGAGAATGTAAAATTGGATAATGCAGAATAGGATAATGTAGAATTAGAGAATACATAATTGGAGAATGCAGAGTAGGGGAAAATTAGATCAATTTCGAATGCTGCAAAACAATCTTGTGAGAATTAGGGAATGCAATATTGGAAGAATTGGAGAATGCATAATTGGAGAATACGACATGAATATAGAATTGAAGAATGGAGAAAATTAAATCAATCCTTGATACTGTGAATCAATTTATCAGTTTCGGGTACTATGAATCAATTTTGGATGAATCGAAAAATACAGTCTTGAGAGATTTGGAGAATTCAATCTTGGAAGGATTCAAGAATGCAGAATTGGAAAATGCAGAATTGGAGAATGCAGAGTATGACAATGCAGAATTAGAGAATACGGAATTGAAGAATGCAGTGTGGAAGAAAATCAGATAAGTGTTTGGAAAAATTGGAAAATGCAGAATTAGAGAATATGACAAGATTATAGAATTGGAGAATGGAGAGGATTCTATCAATTCTGAATACTGTGAATCAATCAAACAATTTGGGATACTTTGAATCAATCTTGGAAGAAAAAGAAACTGCAATCTTGGAAGAAATGGGAAGCGCAATCTTGGAAGAACCAGATAATGCAGAATTGGAGAATGCATAGCAGAACAATGCAGAATCAGGGATTACAGAATTGGAGAATGCAGAGTAGAATAAAATTGAATCAATGTTGGATGCCGTGAATCAGTCTTGTAGAAAGTGAAGAATACGGACAAGAATATAGAATGAGGAATTGGAGGAACAATCAATTACGAGTACTATGAATCAATCTTAAAAGAATTAAAGAATGCGATCTTGGAGGATTTGGAGGATTTGAGAATGTAGATTCAGAGAATGCAGAATAGGACAATGCACAATTTGAGAATACAGAATTGAAGATAATTAGATCAATGTTGGATGCTGTGGAATACTATCAATCTCAAAAAAATCCTTCGCTTTGCCATTTATGCGCGCATTATCAAAGATTTATGAGTTCCACTCCACCGAAAATAATATTTGAAATTTTCCGCGTGCTTTCATCAGAAATTTGGCAGTTCAAACACTCACTTCTCATTTCTGCAAAATCCTTAATCACATTTTCAATTTCAACTTATTCCATATACAGCACTGAAAGCAAAACATATCGATCTTCAACAAAAAAAAAATGCAAAAAAGAGGATTATCAATTCAAAGGGGGCATCTTTCATAATCTCATAATCTCGAGTATCATATCTCCTTCCCCGTCCATTGTTGTCTATCACCCTTAGAATTCGAATAGGAAACGTGGAAGTGCTGAGTGTGACATCCTCCAAAAGGTAATTTTATAGGGAATCAATCCATGTGACTGGTCACTGAGTAACTTTTCATTTTGGCACCTTCTTGCAGGAAAAACAACTGTTTATTTATTTATTTATTTAGAAATTACATCCAACAGGTCATGAGACCCAATTACAGGAGTACATAATACAAAATGAAAAGCTTATATTTGTCTTGAAAACCAAAAACTAAACATAAAACGTAATCTATATTAGCATTACATACAATGTAACATATCAGTTCTGTAGTGCATTATATATCGCTTTCCTAAACTGAAATAATGGTAAGAAGAATATATCTATATTTTGTAGATTATTGTAGCTTCTACACATACATGTCAAAGGACAGTAAAAGTGGTGTTGTGAGTTAGGTACGTCGATGTAAAAAGTTATATATGACCTGGGAGTTATACGAGGAACGTTAAAATTCAATGATGAAAGTAAAGTAGAAGAGTCAATTTAATTATGTACGATTTTGTATATAAAATCAAGTCATTAATTTGGCGGCGTTTTTAAGTGATGTATAGTTGAAGTTTTCCAAGAGTAAATCATAGTTATACTCTCTTATGGGGTAAGAACCATGTTTTATTCAAATAAATAAATTTCAATGCAATATATATATTTTCCCTGACAAGGATTCCATATGGAGCTACAATATTCCAGTTTGCTTCTGAGCAATGAATGATGATGAGAATTCTTTGCTATTATGCATAACAAATCCTAACATTTTCATTGCACGGGATGTTCGATATGTGACGAGAACGTTAGTTTTTCATCAAAGATAATACCCAGATCTCTCGATTCGGTAATTCTTGCCAATGTTATATTATCCAATTTGTATTTATATATTTGTACTGAGGATTTTCTTGCAAAAGTCAT
>WOGN01004577.1:0-13965 GCA_015342105.1 Leptinotarsa texana | reverse complement strand
GTTTTTTCCCAACACCAAACCGTTATTTCAACACCTCGACACGTGTTTCGATCACCAAGTGATCATCTTGATGTTGTACTATGTACTCCAGTACTATGAAGTAAAAATAATCAGAAGTGGGGCGAATCCTGTTCTATTTCTCATCCTCTGAAATTCCCATAAAATAATGTGTTTGAATTTCATTGCTATCACTCAGAGAATTGCAATGCATGAATTATTTGATTTTCAGAGCAAGACCGACAGCTCAAGACGCCTTGCACCATGCCTGGCTGCATTTCGACACCGTGCACTCGGATCTGCAGCTTAGCAAGTCCAAGCTGAAGCGATATGTAGTGAAACAGCGTTGGATCAAAGCCGTCAACACCATCATCGCCCTGAGGAGGATGGGAGCCAAGATCGACGCTGATCTCATACACAATAAGGATAACAACAATTCTTGAATCAGATGCGATTTTAACTAGTTTATACAAGAGAAAATTCGAAGGAGGTTTTGAGAGAAATGTTACCACAAGTTGACAGGTTAAATGGATATAAATATTTTTAGACTTCTTCCCCTAAGACATACACTATTTCCATGAAGAAATGCATGAATTTATTATTAGCTTAATACACTGTTGGTGAAAGTCCCCTAAACAGAATTTTTTATTCTAAAATAACATTTTACAAGCATACATATCTTTATAAAACCACCTCAAACCCCCTGGAGGGACAGCTTATTTGAAATGGTTCTTCATTATCTCTCCACCAATTTTGGGTTTTTAATTTTTTCTTTTGGAAAATCTTACATTTCAAAGTCACTAAGTAAACAAAATTGGAAAATAAAATAACCAACAAACTTAGAAACTTTGCAAAAACTTAGAGACTACCAAAATGGCATCAGTCCAGAAAAATCGACTATAAATGTTACAATCTGGCACAAGTCATTCAGATATCATGAGAATATCTAGTTCGCTGCCATTTCACATAATTTCAGTTCCTTCATCAAAAATAGTGATTAAGGTGCCATTCAGTTAGTAATTTCACAGAGAATAATTTACGATTCCAGCGAAGCTGCCCTGACAAATAGTTTCAAGTGATATAAACAGTTTAGGTAAACGAAAAAAAGGTGTTCGTTTTTTACAAATATCTCAAAAAATATTGAAGGTAATCAAACATTTGAAAAATGTCCTCAAGAGGAAGAAGATGAATCATAAGTAATATTTATGAACTAGGATGTTGAAACATTGAAAACATAAACAAAGCATTGAACAAGTTTTTTCAAATATTTCAAATGATTCATTTTCTTATTGATAAAAACTACATTAACTTGATTTTTATTTATTCTTCACTCTCATCATTTAAAAATGAATTGTTTATGAGATGATGATAACAGAAACAGTGCTTAAAATTTACTAATATCGAAAAAACTGACAGAAATGGCACTGGAGGAAACAAAAAAAATGTTTCACGAATCAAGGAGTAAAAAGCGAGGAGAATTTATTTCATCAACATTATTCAACCTAATACTCAAACAAATAAAATAAAAAGTAGATATGGACACAAAAAACATATTGCTACATTACTTTCGAATAATGGCACATTCAGACGATGTAGCACTAAGAAGAGAAACTAAGAAATAAGGGTTGCACATTAAGAGAACAAAGAGAAGCATATAAAAAAACCTCAAAAGGTAAAGACTTCTAACTGCCAGAAAAAAAAATTCAAGAAATAGTCACCCAAGCAAACTTAGCTTTTGGAAATGATAGAAACTCAAAAGATAAAAAAAGAATAACAAAACATCAATTAGGCCAGTCATCACATATGCCCTAGAAACAAGTAATGAATGAAAAAGAAAACTTGAAACAATTTTAGGTGCTTATATTCCTTCACAAGGAGAAAGAAGATGAAAAGAAATGGAAAGGACTGATAAGTAGAAGGTCAACACCGGGCACAATTAGGAAAGTAACAAGATGGACATCAGAATGGAGAAGTTTTAGACCAAGAACACAATGATAGGTCTACATTGAGAAGGATAAAAAGATCGAAAAATAAATGCAGACATATGAAATTATGGAAATATAATTAAATCAGCCAAGACGCACAATAAATGGTACCTAACCATATAGGTAGAATAGAAGGACTTATCCACCTCAGAGTAAAAAATTAAACTGTAAGAGTAAGCCATAATCCAAATGGAATGAATGGCGATGATGATGATTGTGAAATAAATAAAAAAACGTGAAACATTTCAAAATGAATGTTCAAATTTTATGCCTCTTGCTTCTTGAGAAAATGGAGCCGTTGAAATTGTTTTAAAATATTTTTAATTAGTTCTATTTTTTAGGTAGACGGAAAATAAAAAAGAAATCCGACGCACGCAAGTTAATGTGAAAAAAAATTGTTCGATGACTTTAGAATTAATAATTCCACCCCAAACATGTAAATACTTACATTTTGAAATTAAATTGTCTCAATGGATAATCTCGTTCTATTTAAAAACTTAAAGAAAAATATGTTACTCCAAAGGGTTTCAGGGAAGGGTATAAAATTATGCTTGAAAAATGTTATTATATAATTAAAAATTGATGCGTTTCGCACATTGTTAATAATATTGTTCATTCATCTAATGAATAATTTGCGTATCACTTTTAATCTACATTTAAAAATCGAATAAACAGAAAATTATCATATTAAATATTTGCTACAGTTACCTTCATTATTAGTTTTGATAACGGATACGTATTGTGCTTCAACGTGTCCATTTTCCTTTTATAATAAATGAATGGGTGTTATTATATTTTTGCAAGTCTTTATTGACTCTGTACCAAAAAGTAACCGTGAAAATTGTCGGGATATAACAAACATAATTATTTATTCAAGGCCTGGGAAAAATTTGGCACACGATAAATCAGTATCCAAAAGACAATTATTCGAACGAAATTATTTCAGGTGTTCCTTTGCCAACAATAACATAATGATAGTAAATGAGAATGGGATTCTTTTGTGTTTATAAAGGCGAGCTAACGGTCACTGATTTTGATGAATGGCCGAGCTTGAGATAATACGAAAACATACATTTTCTATAACTCTTCGTGAAACTTAGCCTGGTGCCAAAAGATTACAGCAATTTTATTATGTCTACTTGTACCCACATCAGTCGAGCTGTAATTTGGAAGTTATTTACTCTGTGCTGCGGCTGATAAATCGGGGTTATTTGTATTGGGAAGTTGCCACCAAATAATAAAATCGCTCAGTATCAACAAAAAATGTATAAAAGTCACAGACTCCATGATATGTTGGAGAAATTGATAGCTAACGAATTATTTTTGTCCTGACCACATTCATCAGTTAAAAACTAGGCGGATATGAATTTTTTTCATGCCAAAAATATGTTGACAATTTGATATATTCATATGATGGTTGATTCTGTTGCCAAATTGTGCAATAGAAAGAAAAAACACATGATTGACAAACAGGTATATACTTTATACAATTTTTTTATGTTGAAATATAATTTAAATTATTTCAGTTTAATTTAATTAATTTTATTTTATTTAATTCAATTCAATTCAGTTTACTTTAATTTACCTAATTTGATTTAATTCAATTCAATACTCTGGGTAACACCCAATTAAGTTCAACAGATCTCACAATAAGTCATATGAATACAGGCATAATTACATCTAACTTACTTGCTAAAAGTAAAACTAACTAATAGATAAAAAACAATAGTGAGAAATAAATTTACTGATATGCGAAAATTGAAATAAAGTCCAAATTAACGATGAGGATATGAAGATTCAAGAATAGAGGAAGTTAATGTATATTGTCATTTATAATTAGTTTATGAGAGAGCGTAATGAAAACTCAAATTTAGTTTTTGTTTAGTGAGAAGTCCAGATCGACTGTATTAATACGAATAGCAACTCTACACAGTAGCGAGTGTTTTTCATAGTTACTACGATGAAAATCTATAGCAAATGTTTCTGTATGCCTGGTACTTCTAGAAGGAACACGTAATCCAATTTGTGCTACCAGTGCAGAGCATATAATAAGAGAATTCATTATTTAAAGTAAGAATTTTAAGTAAATTTCTGCGACAACTTAGCTTCAGTAAGTAGGAATATCTGTCGCCCTACGAATATCTTCTAATGAATGGTCCTTCAAGGGCGTTTTTAACTTAAACGCCAAAAATTTAAGGAATTTGTTTTGATGTAACATATAAAGTATATCACCTGGGAGTTAATCGTAAATTAACAAATAAATATTAGAGTATATAGCAACAAATTACATTTTGTAATAACTTGTGAATCCCCATAAAAAATCATTGTATGTTGTTAATCACCTTCTATACTACTATACTAGTCCATTTTGAAGTTCTTGCTCCTCACCAACACTAAAATAGGTTATACTCGTACCAAAGGCTAGCTTAATTAAATTCAAATAGAAATTCTTTTGAAATCTTCTGGTTTTCTCTTGTAAGTATAGTGAATTTGTACAATATTTGTACGCCTGTAAAAAATTTTCCACTAGACTAGATCTTTTTCGTTAAGTTCTCACCATTTCTAGTCAATTTTATTGCTATATTTTATTTTTGATTCAGAAAAGTTTTTACTATTCTGGTGTTTATTTTTGCCTCACCACTAAAGCTTATATATCTATACAGTGTACCTACAATTATATTTTTGATGACAGAAACATAACGAGTTTGATTATAAGTTTTTCTGTGTGAATGCACCTTTTTTAAAAACTGAAAAACATGGAATACTAAAATACAAAGTGATAAATATGAAACTTTATTCAGTCCAATTCCTAACCAATATCCATTTAGAAGATGAATATAGCGTCTTCCAACATGGACTTCCGAACTTTGACAATTGATAACGGCCATCTTGTTGAAGCTACATTTGTCAAATTAGTTGTAATTTATTAAGTATTTTTGCCAAATCACCATGGACGGCCAAAGTATTCAACAACACGTGCAAATAATAAAATTGTTTCTTCAAAATGGGTGTTCTGTTCGGGCAACGTATCGCGCGCTTCGCCCATTTTAGCGTCGCCATGATCGTCCCTCTGAGAATAGTATTAGAAATATGGTGGATAAATTTGAAACCACTGGTTTAGTAAACGATCGACCAACACCCGTACGTCGACGAAACGCGAGAACCATCGAAAACATTGCCTCTGTCTGTGAGAGTGTGCAGGAGAATCCGAGGCAGTCGATTTCGCGTCGTTCACAAAAACACCGCCTTTCACAGAACACAACTTTGCGAATTTTGCTTCGTGGCTTGGGCCTGCACCCGTACAAAATTCTACTGATCCAGAAACTGAAACGACCATAGACAACGACGTGTATTCGCTGAATGGGCTCTGGAGCAATTGGCAACTGACCCTAATTTTCATCGAAAAATCATCTTCAGCAATGAGGCCCATTTCTGGAGCAAACAAAATTATCGAATTTGAGACGAATCAATTCACATGAGATCGTCCAACGCATCCCGAAAAAGTCACTGTTTTGGTGTCGGGTTCCAATTTTGGTTTCTGGGCTTGCCTGTCCCCTTCCAGTGGACTGTATACTATTAAATAATGTGAAGTAGGTAACACTCTTTATTATGTCACACCTTGTTTACAGATTTCACAGAATGTCGAATACGACAATTGGTTTGATCAGTTTAATTTGATCACCAAGCTTATACAAATGAAAACCTTTGATATTCTCCACAATAAACTAACACTTCTTACTTAACTAGACCTTATACTGCGTGAACGAGGACACTCTTCAACTAGAGGTAAAGAAAATAGGACCCACGCTATTGGTTCCAGAGGATAACAGTGTTTAGAAAACTCAATTTAAATTTTCATTTATATTCCCAACAGTTTGGTATAGGTTTCGGGCTGGCTCATCGGTCCATATATATTTCTTTGAGAACAATGTTAATCAGGCCATCCATCACTGGAATTCAGCCTGATTTATGAACCAGTCATGGAAAACTGATCGTTTCTGGGATTCACCCAGAGAAGCCGTGGCGAACCTTTGAAGGTTTATATTATAAGAAATAAAAAAACGATGATATCTTATACATACTTTGTTTTATTTAAAGATAGAAAGCGTTTAAGGAAAGACTTCATATATAAAACTTTCAGTCAGTTAAAGCATTTTCTGGTCCAAATATACAAAAAAAAATATTACCTGACAGTTTGCAGTGCCTAATCACTAGTGATTTCAACATAAAATTGGTTGAAAATAAAATGCAGGAGAATCAATATTCCAATTATGACTTAATGATAAAGTGTTACAATATACGAAATTGTTGAACGTAATTTGATGGTTAAAACACAGTTCCATCCAATTTTCCTTATATTATCAGTTACTTCAAATAGGTATAGTTTATTAGGATTTTGAATTTGAAGGTTTTAAAGTTTTGTGAGTATTGCAGTATTATCTTATACTCCAGAGGGTACATACAGTTTCAAATCATCTGCAAACTTCAATCTGCTGCAATGAGTTGCACAAATCATTTATAAATCTTAATTAAAAAATGAACAGAAATCACTTACTTCTGTTGTTCACCAAAATTTCTCCATTTTTTACTGTTACATATTTGAGGAAACTTATAACTTGTCGTTATAATTTCATTTACATACTTATTTTTCATTCAGAACATACTTGTGAATATATTGCATTTTGGAATTCTGAGAAAAACTAAATCTTAGATTTCAAGTCTACAGAGCAAACTTGAAGATAATAAGAATAATGTGAACAGGAAGGAACTGGAGTTGCCAAAAGAGTGAAGGGAAGAGATGGAATGTCAACTTTCTTTCTATTACTCATTCTTATAGTTTTGCAGCAGGGCAACAAGCTAAAACGTGATTTTCAGTAAAACCCTTATTTTCTCCTGAGCAGATGGAAGTGTCGAAGGAATCATCTACATAGCAGATGAATTGTTCTTTAAAGTTTTTTTACAGCTGCCATATGATCCATATAAATATCCTAAGAACGGTATCAATACTGTTCCTTGTAGTACTCAAATCTTCCGCCCAATTCTCAGTCTTGACAGTTGAATAATCTCGCGAGAGGATGAAATCATGACCAATAAATTAAAATTTTCAGAATTGATTTGATATTCAAGATTTCATTAAAATGTTCTAGAAATGTACCAACTAGTATGCGAGCTAAGCATACAGTAAAATCATAATAGGAAAAAATTTACTCTTACTATCGATTTCATTTTTAAACAATGTATGCTTATTGAAACAATTTTATTATTACATAGTTACAAAACTCAAGCATCAAAAAGCTCAGTGATTTTAGAGAAAAGAAAATCATGTTAGGTTTGAAAGATTTTGCCACTTTCTATTTGATAATTCGGACAGAACTCACGTGAACTCAGAACTAACCCAAGTTCAATTAACTAGATTTTAAAGTACTTTAAAAAAATCACATACTTGAGAATGTTCCTCATGCCTGTTCTGTTTGCAATTTTACTTAATACAGAATCCATTCGTTATCATTACCTGTGAATAATATTTTCAAAACAAATTCTAAAAACATAATTTGGTCACTTCACCTGAAATATACCTATTTCAAGGAACCTATTGAATTATTCAATTTTATAAAAAAAGATGTACAAATAGATCATGTTTATTGTAGATATCTCATAAATACAAGAAACACAATATTACACCTAAACAGCTTAACGGTAAGATTTCTGGTAGCGGGCACGGGCACCTGGACCACCAAACTTCTTGGGTTCGCAACGACGAGGATCAGCAACCAACAATGTTCGGTCGTATTGGATCAAGATGTCCTTCAATTCCTTTTTCGATGCTTCATCGACATCTGAATAATAAAAAGATTCAATTATACCAGACTTTGTGAATATGTTTACAAATGAATCACCATATTTGATTTTAATTATTAATAACATTCATTTCTCTAGTTCAACAGTACAAAATTTCTTTTAGAAAATAATATACAGTAACGAGAAAGACGTCCATAAGGTGCAAGTATAATATAATTACAAACATTACTGATAGTAACACAAAAGGTAAAATAACACTTGAAAAATAGGTAACACATGTTAGAGAACAAGTATTCATTTTGCAAAAACTCCTGGATGGTGTAGCAGTTTTTTTTGGAGAAGTAGGTTGTCGATTGTTTTAAAAATCTAAATATTATACAACTCTTGTCGTTGAAATGTGCAACTCAGAATAATTCAGGTGCAAAGTAAAGATGACTTAAATAATGCTGTTCGATGGGTAGTACTCAACAAGTTTTTACAATTTAGTTGAGTGACCATGATTTTGGTGAGTCATTTCAAAAAGAGAAAAAATGTTTAATACATAAACCCATAATTCACATATAGTATATATACTCATATGTATGACATCAATGAAAATCTATGATAACCTTCCAGTTAATACAAGAAGTGAAAATAGATTTATCGCTTTCAAAAAAGCAGTAGTGAAAGACTATCTTTTGATTCACTTGGTGAATTTATGGCAACCGAACAGGACTTCTAAATCCAAAACACATTTTAATCTGCTTTGTGTTTTGTAACTTGATGAATGTATCTGTATTTTATTTTATAAACTTTAGGTAGGTGTTCTGACAATTTCGAATGGTTCAAATGAAATTAAACATTATTATTAATATATACCATCGATGATTCTCATAGCATACTTCTGGAGTATGAAAATCCTGCGTGCAAAAGATCCTGTACCCCAGTTTAGAATTCCATATTTTATTTTATGTGAGTGTTGATTGTTACATAATAACTTGGCAAAACATTCTTGCTGCAGTGATTTCACTTAAATCTTAGTGACATTTTTTTTTCAATGTTTTGCAGAGTAGGTCAATATGTGGATTTCAAGTGAGTTTGTGATCTAAAGTGAGACCAAGCATTTTTCTTGTTGGACAAGATGTAACGTCCAGATAATTATAATCAAATACAGAGTTTCATTCATATGATATAACAGATATTTTATAAATGTTTAGTCGACATTGAGAGATAGAAAAAACTGGAATTATCTTCCAAAAAAAAAATGTGTCGCAATAGCACATTTTTGCAATCACAAAATAATTAAAAGTGATTGTGTCTTGACAGAGTTAAAATAATACTGTTATGTTTTTGATACTTTTTAGCAACTGAATTCTCATTTTGACTTTTGTACATTAAATTATAAAAATTACCATTTCAATCTGATACCACACTAATAGGTATTTAGCTACAATAAACTCTTGGGGGTGGAAACTTTAGATGTAACCTAATAGGTATTTACCTGATCCCAAAAGCCCAAATTGTAAGAAACGTAAAATATTTTTGACAGAAAAAATAAATGTATAAATTATTAACCAGAGACTGACAGACTGGCACAAGTATCAAAAACATCAGTGCCACTATTGAAAAGTTAAAAGAATGACAACCCCCGAGAGCAAATATTAAAATACAGAAGTTTGAGTGAATCACATATATGGCTTTTCAATTCATAATGTAAAATATGTGAGTTCAATCTAAGAGTCAACAAGTTTCAACTTTTCACTTGCTTCTATACATTTCTACGCTACAATGTTTATAATGAAGTTGGGAAAATGTATTTGTATATTATCATTTCACCGACACATATTGAAATTTCAGCAACATTCACTTACATTTTTGATAGTAGGCTACCAGAGCTTTGGATATTGCCTGCCTGATAGCATAGATTTGGGAAACATGTCCTCCACCATTTACACGGACTCTCACATCTACTGCAGAGAATTTGTCCTGCAAATGAAACAACAGTTGAAATATCTTCATACAAAATCACACCAACAGGTTTTGACGTAATGTTCATCAGAATTGAAAACGATTTCAATGCCTAAGCTCATATTCGGGATAAAAGGATCATCATATATATTTTATAAAGTGCATTAGCAGAGAATATGTCCATAAACCATAAAACTCAGGTCAATGCCCGATATTCTAGGCTATGGCTGGTCTCATTATATGGGAGATTTTAAAGTGAACAAATGCCAATATTAAAAGTATTGGCTTTATATGTTCGATAAAAAAGTATGAATTTTGCATGTTTTCAATGTGACGTAGTATCATTGAAGTGTTAAGAAATCATTTTGAATATTTTCCACTATTTCACAAAAAATAATTAGTAATCGACCTATTGAGGTCATTACTGCAAGTTCGCCAGCTGGTATGTGAAGCTACTGGAATTTTCAAATCTAAATCAATAAGCTGATTTGAATCGTCAAGTGGTGAATTGGCGTAAGGGTAATGCACCTGACACAATTAAAAGGTCGTAAGATTGATCTCTACCTAGACCAGATTTTTTCTCAGGAAATTGAGATGATTGCGTAGTGTTACATGGCTGACAGATTGTAAATAACCATGATGTTCCCTTCGTATTTTGGAAAGTTGTGGAAAATATTCAAAACAAAATTCTTAGATTTACCGAAAGCACCTAAATTCAGTAAGGAAACCTTCTTCTTTCTACAACTCCATCTTGATACAAAAAAAAGATGAGGGAATCTTTTCAAGAAAGGAAGGAAGTAATCAATTTGAAAATAATTAACTCTATACATGGATGTATAGATCAAGCAAAGAAGTAACTTTCAGACATAAAACTGAAAGAACGTCCTCCTGAAACTTTCATATAAACATTAAATTACATGAAAGAAAAAATTCTTTCAAAACAAATACTTCTATATGAACACTGAATTATACAGTCGATTCTTTTCTTGACTTAGTTTGTATTTCAAACATTCGTTGTGGAATAAAATCAGATATCATTCACATGAATTCTACTATTAATGAATGGTAACAAATTGCACTTACATGGAACACTGGTATACATCGATGTATACCAGTGAGGATGACCATTCATTTAAAGTAGAACTCATGTGAATATCTGATTTTATTCCACATCGAATGTTTGAAATACAAACTGTGTCAAGAAAAGTATCGACTGTATAATTCAGTGTTCACATAGAAGTATTTGTTATGAAAGCATTTTTTTCTTTCGTATAATTCAATGTTTAGTATGTGTGTATAATTCAATGTTTAGTATGTGTCTGAAAGTTACGTGTTTGCATGATCTACACATCCATGTATAGAGTTACTTATTTTCAAATTGATTACTTCCTTTCTTTCCTTTGTAGATTCCCTCATCTTTTTTTGTATCAAGATGGAGTAGTAGAAAGCCAAAAACTTTCTTTCCCAAAAATTAATCACTCCTTAAAATATAACCCCTTCAATTCGTTGATGAATATATTTGAATAACAGAAGACTTTTGTGTTTAAACTATAAGCATACAGATGACTGTTTTATAATTCTTTAACCCTGCTAAAATTTGAAGTTTTATGAAATTAAACCACGTTTTCAAATAATAATTATATCTAGTTACCTTTCCAAGAAGCAGAATGGGTTCTTGAAGTTTGTCCTGGAGCATTTTAGGCTCAACCTGGCTCAAAGGGCGCCCATTGACCCTTAGTACTCCTCTACCCCTTTTGCAATATGCAACTGCGGTAGCCGTTTTCTAAAAAATAAAACAAATAAAAATCAAACTCTAAGATTTGCACACGAGTCTTGAAAACTGTATACCACGTGTGCCCATTTGATATATTGGTATTTGAAAAATACTCACTTTTCTGCCAAAAACTTGAACAGAGTGGATTGGTTCCTTTTTCGGCTGAAACAAACATATTTTGTTATGATAAATTTCTTTCCAGAGTTACTAAATACAGCTATTTTAATAAAAGTCTATTAGAAATTTACCTTCTGTGTAGGCGCCTGCATTGTGGACAATTGAAAGAAGGAAGTTGGAAGTGACAACTGACAGCGATCAAAAGTGTACTTCCGAAACTGATGGAGCAAAAGACACGATTTTCTTCGATTCGCAGTGTGTCCAACAAAAAAAAACTAAAAGTTTGTTAAAGGATCCAACGAACGGTAGTTTTCATTTCTTGAAAATATTTCCTCCGATATCTATAAAAGAAGTCTGTGGTCGAGTTAGTAAATACGCATACGTAGGGAATCATAGGAACACGCTTTCGGTGTGAATCATGTTCTTCTGAACACGTATCTACATTCTTGCCACGAGAGTGTACTGAGGGGAGTGAGCTCAGTTCTCTTGCTTTTTTGTTTATTTACCTATCGATAAGATGAATCAATCTGAAATATACGACGAAGATTTCATTTATCTCTTAAAGAAGGGGAGTTTGAAACCAGTGATACTAGGGCGGAAGGTATTAAGCGGTAATGTGGCAGTGCAACCTAGCTGATTTATTGGACAATAACTATTTCTCGAATCCATGAGAACTGAAAATGAAAAATGTGTGAATAAAAGGTTGAAAATATTGAAAATACCAAAACCCAAATATTTTTGAGCTAGTTGAAAAATTAAATAATGAAAAAATATGGACGAATAATGATATGTAAACAATAATAATTTTGATAAAATAATGAAGATGAATGATGATGAAAAATGTGTAAAAAAATTGAAAATGAACTTTCCAAATGGAACCTTGACGCCTTTCGCTAACAATGTTAATGAAATGCACCTAGAAATATAAATGTTTTTGAGGATTGTGTAATCACCATCATGGATAATGTTATTAATTTTCATCAAGTAACGGCTCAATCCATTCATAATTTGGAACTAGTGATCTTTCAAATTGTAATTATTCTTGCGCCTGATAAGCCATTTGTCAAGAATATGTTTATTATTTGTGATCAGAGATACGGATCGAAGACATCCTGAGCAATTAGGGGGCATGTTATTAACATTTGATTTCAATTACAAAACCTCACAAAACAAACTCAAAATTTCTATAATAAGCCAAAATCAATCATCCATATCTCATGGAAATAAATAAACATTGAACTGTCTTCTCGACTTCTCACCCTTCAGCGTCCTCTGATGGCCTAGGCGATAATGGCTGTAATTGTAATTCAATAGTCGGTTTGGCAACTCTGGTATATTAGACTATTAGTATTTTCTAAGAAATTCAAAAATAGATATCAACTTGGAAATGACTTGTTTTGTACCAAAAAGTACGTTTTTTTTCACGTACGTCAGCTATAGAATTTAGCTGTGTAGGACTTGAAAAGAAAGAAATCTCCAAATTAACCGAATACATAATGTGGGAATGTTTTATGTGTATAACTGGTTGCCGAATAGTTGCAATAGACATAATAAATCACGTCTAAAGTACAATTTATTGGCATATTAGAGGTTTTCAATTATTGTACAACTAATACTTTCACTTATGGATTACAATGTAAAGCACCACATGCGATTATAACATCGGACGATTATTCGAAATACACAATCTTTGTTGAAAAATTTTGCATACAAATAACAGGAAAAAATTCAAAAGAAATAACACCTATTTTTGGAAATAAATTGTCAAAATTGCTACAAAATGATGAATTCAAACCCAATTATTACACACCCATTTTCTAAACATTTGGGAAAATAAATAAAACCCTCTGAAATTATTTATTTTACTACCCCATTCAATTCGAAACAAAACTTTCTGGTACATAAAAATGGGGTCATTTCTCAATAGAACCCTTCCTAACCGAATCCCTTATTCTGCGACCCTCTTTTCCCGTACCCATTCAAATTTAAATTTTCTCACTTTCGCGAGTAACCGAACACAACCGTGGTGTCGCCACCGTCAATAATTCGGATCATCGAGCGCGCTTCATCATTATGAATTTGAATCTAGAGTGTGCTTTGGTTTGAAAGCTTAATGGGATTTAAAAAAAGTGATATCGCGAATCCTTAGATGTGAGTTGTGGAAAAATTATTGAAAGTGCTATAACCGCTTATAACTTCGGAAGTTTAGTGAATTCTTTCCGTCGTGTCTTGGATTTATCAGAAATATTGTAAAAGGTAAGATCTTACCTAATTTATTGTTTATTGTTAGTTTTCAATCACTGAATTATTGGTACATATTTTTTCAGAAGACATAAATATACATAT
>WOGN01004576.1:0-13965 GCA_015342105.1 Leptinotarsa texana | reverse complement strand
GAGAATGTCACAACGCTACTGTCAAATAGTAATCATGGCCTGCTTACCAAATACCGAATGGAAATACCATTCTGAAGGGACATTTTCACAAATAAATATTCATAAGTCCGAAACTTGACTAGTTAGGTATAGTTATGATATACATAGAAAAAAAGCAAATTTCAACAGCTTTCCGAATTTTCAATAATATACAGGGTGAAATTAATTTTTATTTCGAAAACGGTTACAGATAGGTATAGGGAAATCTCATTAAAAGTTGTCGGGCAATTGTTGTAGATTCAGAAAATAATATTATATACAGAGTGTTCCATTTGAAAAATCAAATTTGCTACTGCTTTCTAATAGAAGCGGCAAAACCGCATTGTCGAAAATATTTTAGTTGGCTAGAGAATGTCCGAATATGCGCTCCATTAAATTTTCAAAGTGATCCGTTATCTGGTTCACCAGAAACGTCTAATGTGCCATTCACCGTGAATCAGCCTGTATATGGCAACACAATCAACGAATAAAATAATCCATACAATAATACAGTCCACTTTCGAAAGCGTTTCTTGCATTATTGAAGATGTCCTGAGTCAGTAACCGGAATTCTCGAAAATTCTCTGTCGCAGGTCTTCTAGATTTGTAGAATTTATTCAATCAGTAGTAAACATTTTGAAATAGATGACACCGTTAGTGTGGCCGACAGTTGGCCTCTGTCACTTCTTCACGAATTATTATCCTGTTTTCCTTGTTCACTGTGTTCCAACATGGTTTATTATACTGAAGAGAGAATATAAATTATTGCAACCTTTTATCGAAATAATGAATATGCTGAAGTTGATGCAAGAATTTATAATATGAATCATTCAGGCCACAACGTGAGCCATCAATACCGTAAACAGTTAATGGATAAGTTTCGAACTTCAGGCTATGAAGTATCTCGTCCTGTCAGAAATTTCAGAGTTGAAGTTGCAGTTTTAGGACATATACAAATGGATAATCGACTATCTATCAAATACGTAGCTAGAGCGTCTGGTATATCAGGTATTAGTGTTTTTCAGGTTTTGAAAGCCTACAAATTCCATCCTTTAAGAATAAGGTATATTCAGAAATTAAACGAAGACGATTCTGATTGTCGACTTCAGTTTTGTGGGGTGTTCAGCGAGAAATTGACCAATAACTCAAACGTATTATAAAATACATGTTTTTCAGACGAAAGTTTTTTCATATTGAGAAGTGAATAGACATAATTGTCGTTACTGGAATGATGTGAATTCTAATTTGATGATGAAAACACGTTCTTGGTTATCATATTGTTGGACCATTTTTCAATGGTAATTTCAAGGAAACACATATTTAAATCTATCACAAGACTGTGTAGAGCCTATGACTACACAAATTTAAAAAATGATGTCAATTCAGTGGAAAATGAAATGAAATTTCAACAGGGTGGTGCACCCCTACATTTTGATATTCGGGTGGGACAGTTTTTGGATGAACGTTCTCCAATGCGTTGGATCGGCAGAAGGGACTGGCTTGCTAGATCACCTGATGCCACACCCATGGACTTCTTTCTGTGGGGACACCTGAAGTCGAAAGTGGACCCTACTGAGCCCACAAATTCAGAAGACCTGCGATAGAAAATTGTGTGGAAATTCCGATTGTTGACTACGGGCATCTTGAATAATGTACGGATCGCTTTCGAGAGTAGACTGTATCATTGTATGGAATTAGGTGAAGGTCATTTTGAACAGTTCATCTGTTGATTTTGTTTCCACCGATATTATTTGTTGTTGATTTCCTCATTAAAATAAAAGCCAGCAAATTTTCTATTTTTTCCTTAAATAAAACCTTCAACAAATAATTTCGCAATAATGAATCAACCAATTTGGAAAAAAATCATAGAGGTAATAGGGAGACAAAATACCTTCCAAATGATGTATCACTCGACTCCCTATGCCACTGAAAAAAGTAGGAGGTGTAGTTTCTGACCGCAGGAGAATGAAGTTTCGGATATAATCTTGATATCAGAATCATTCTCACAAATAATAAAAATGTATCTGTTCTTTGAAATTTTCGATAAAATGTCTAATTCTGACTTACAGGGGGAGTTCAGGTTTTCTTTACTTCTCCCTGTATATGTGCTGTGACAATAAAAAATACATTTATAATAATAATTTTTTAAAATCTTGAGTATCAAATTTTGAGATCAAATAAAATATAGGTATATTTCATTTTATTGTTTTTTTTTTGTATTATAGTTTCTTATATTTCATTTGAAAACATAATTCTCCAAATGAACGTTGTTAGTCAAAAAGAGCAGTATATCTATATGAAAATTAATAGTGAATCGTGTCTGAAGCTTTAGAACAAAGAGAGCAACTGAATTTTTCTGTGATTCACAACGGAGTATACGTATTTGACCCGAGCTGCTCAGCGTTTGTCAAAAGTTGCGAGTTAATGTGATTGCGTAGAAAAATATGTATTCGTGGAAAAAATGACGTCAACGGTGATGATTAGCAGGGTCTTATGTTTCAACGTGCGATCCAATATGTTAGAACGGTAGTAAAGTGTAGGTAGTGACGTCGACGGCGATGATTAGGAGTTGACGAAAGATATAAACATAGATGGCGTGACGTGCAGCACATCAAAAGGAGGAAAATTATTTATATACAGGGTGTCTTTCAATAGAATGTTTTATTGAAAATACAAATAGTCGAACATTATTTCATTATACGTGGTGGAGGGGCTCAGTAGCTACGATGACACTGACAGCAATGCCGGTGGGTGTTTCATACTTTCGGTAGGGCCACCCATGCGGTTAAAGTCAAAGATGAGTAGCGAAGCTAAGGGTAACTCAAAAGAATTAAATCTGTGAAAATTCGAAATCTAAAGTAGAAGATATCGTTCCAAGAGTATGAACACTATATTATATAAAAAATACTTTTCTTCATTCCTTATGGAATTGAATCAGATATCATTTACAGGATTCCTACACAATATAGTGTATGAAGAACGTGAAATTTCACTTACATGGAATACTGTCAACCTCACTGGTGGACATCTGATGTTTCGGAAAAACCCAAATATCTTATTGCTTTTTCAGCACCAATCTGGATAACACTGTAAAATGTAGCACTCAATTGATTAACAAAAATTACTAGAATGAGTTGAATCTACTCGTGTTATCGTTGACATCCGCTTATTTGATTGTATACCAGTCATAGGAAGCTTGTTTGAATTGAAAGGGATCTATTTTCAGGGGATAATAATTTTTAAGGAAAAAAGTATTTTGGCTATCTACTTCTTCATTTTCAAATAAAAAAATGTGTGAATCTACCAAAGAAAGTAAAGACCCAATAAGATACATACTGGAAGAAAAACCCTCTCGAAACAGCTACCTTCATCAGAATGACAAATATGATTTTTACAAAACTGCATCTAAGTTTATTTCATTATTCCCTATGATTCCCAGAAAAAGTTTCTAAGCACTTCTATTGTGCAATATAGTCATTTTCTGTTTAGATTCAGAATTCTTCAATTTTTCCATAAATTTTCCAGTTAGGATCTTATAAGTTTTTCAACTTTTGACAGATCGACTGATACTGATTGAAACTTTAATATTGAAACATCAGTAGAAATAACCTCTTCGGCAAATAAATGAACTAACTTTGAATGGATTAATATCTTCATTATCTACTTTTTCATAACTAGACTAATATTGGACACTTCCAAAGTACTGACGATACGTTACCGGATAAAAAAATTAAAACAGTTCTGTCACTGATTCGTTAGAACAAGCTACCCACTCACCAACGAATCTCATAATTTTGAATTCAACTGAAATACGATTTAGAAAATCGTCTAGGAACTTTTATTGCAGCAAATCAGTTACGGATTACGATCAGAATGATTAAAAATTTTACAAGGTCAACTGACAACTTCCAACTTCCCATATTACTGAAAATGACAACTTGTCAAATCTGAATATACAGATTGATCATGAAAAATTTTCCAAACATTCCACCACCTGAAGAACGATATCAAAAAAATAACTCACATAAATAAGACATTTCTCAGATACACACGGAAAATATTTAAACACACTACATACTAAAACGTATCGGTGGCTTACAAACCCGGCCAGTTCTTGAAATTTTCACACTGTTTGGTGTATCGGATCCACTAACACGCGAAGCCGCACTTCCACTTACGATTGCTCTGCTTTTGATGTCATAATTGACATCCGACACTCCCGCACTGACGTCCTCATCTCTTGACGATAAAATATCAGGAACCTGTAAGTCTACTTGATTCTCTGCATACTCCTCATTGGACGATGTTGCATCTCGTAATTTATCGGTGCCTGTGATGTAATCGATACATTCCAATGGATAAATTCGTTGAATAGGCCTCAGCATTGTTCCTTTTGATGTTTTGACCTTCACCAAACGAATCTTGCCATATCTGCCTGGAATGAGTAAATCAAGGCGTTTATCATTTTTTTTTTCAACTAGGACTACTTTACGAAGTTCAACTTGCCTCAATAGTTTTTGGTTTTTCATTAGATTCAATTGTCCTGAATATTCGTTTCGAAAACGGTTTCTCACATTATCTCGTAATTTTTGTTTGTGTACCATTTTCTTTTCGAGAGAACTTGTTCCTACAGCATCACACTCAGGTACTTCGTGTTGTGATAGGTCACGAAGAAACATGGCAGTTGTCGTGGGATTTAAATCCTGCGGACTATCAGCTGTGTAAGTGAAGGGCCTTGAATTGACTGTTGCCTCACAATCACAAATTATAGTCTTCATAACTCAAGGAAGAATTCAACCAATTACACGCTTGAGTAGCTGTTTCAACATTCCTATAAGCCGTTCCCAAAAGCCATCTCACTAAGTAGGGTGATTGAATTTCCAAGAAATTCGCTCCATGGTAGTATGTTCTGCAATAACTTTTCAATCTATGCGATTGAATACATTTTCAGCGCCCATAAAGTTGGTCCCGTTATCACTGTATATTGTCTTAGGATGACCACGTCGCGCCACGAACCGCCTTAGAAGTTGAATGACTCCGTGGTTGGAAAGAGTAGTAGCCAGTAGCACGGTAAATCGTGAATAGACAAATCCACGCCTTTTCGCCCGATTTTAGACCAAGCGGTCCAGGAAAGTTAACACCCGTTATCTCAAATGCGCTTTCATCCCGCGCTCTACCTAATGGGAGCGGAGAAGTTGGATTTTGAAAGTTTTTGACGTTATATCGTTACAATGGGAAATCGAAAATCTGTTATGTCTTCTCTTCGCAAAATTCTGCTCTCGTTTTTGAATGGACATAGAGCATCGGGCTTGTTAATAATTCAGGCCACTGAAACTTTCATTCTGAATATAACGTATAATGGATATTTCAGCTTCATCTAATTCTGCAACGCTCAAACAATCTTTCTCCTTAAGGGATAGATTTTTGACGTTGTGAACATAACGATGAATCCACGCCATTAATCGGACTGTTTTGAAAAATATCCGAAGTCACATTCATCCGAAGTTTGGTTGATCATAGTCGTAATAATTCAATGCACCTGGGAGCTTGCGCCAAGAATCAATATCAGTCAATCGACGAATCTCTTGTACTCGATTTTCAAAAAATGTTGACCAAGGTTCACGTTGTTGAATTTATGAAATAACGGTAGATGAGTCACTCCAGAAATAACTTTTGATATATTCTTGGAAATTTTTCCTCACTTCGGCATATAATCTTGCACCAATATTTGCAGCCAATAGTGGAATGTTTTCCAGCGGTTTGACTCTGGATTTGGCTGCCAATAAATGAACTTAGATGCTATTATTCTTGATTTTTAAGAAAATAACTGTAGCGTAAGCATCTCTGCTGGCATCGACAAAAGTATACAAACTGCAACTTTCAGGTTTTGTTGTATTGAACTGTATCCATCTAGGAATTTTCATATTTTCCAAATGAGGTATTTTCGAAATTTACGGTATTCATCATTTACGGGTTCATCCCAGCGGAGTTATTTTTTCCAAAGTGACTGTAGTAACAGCATAAGAAACATAGTTGCTGGAGAAGTGAATCCAATACGATCAAAAACTTTTTGGGTCATAGAAAGAATAACCCTCTTAGTAACAACTTGGTCCAAGTAATAGAATCTCAGAGTCATCACGCTCAGTTCATGTAAACTCCCACCTTCGTAACTCGAACTTCTCCTCAGCCATATTCATGCTTGCTTCTCGGATGAATGTTCTCACAGATTCATCATTTGAATGGCTCATCGCACAGTTGTCATCGTAAAAGCTACTTGCTAACCGTTCAACTGTCTCCTTACTGTACAAAGTGGCGGAATTTGAATATTTTTCGAGAGGTTTACTGAGATGATATTCAAGGGTTGCTCCGAGCAGAAATGGACTGCATGTTACACCGAATACCACCCTACGATGACGATAAACTTCTTCCTGTCCAAATCGTTCGAATCATAGAAATCGTAAGAAATCACGATCGGCTTCGAGGACACTGATATGGAGAAATGCTATACGTATGTCAGAAGTTATAGCAAATTTCTCCTTACGAAATTTCATCAAAATGGAAAGTATACGTTCTATAAGATTTCGAACCTTTTCGATGCATTGATTATAGAGGGTCGGCCTTACTCGTGTGCTGATGCATCAAATACTGGTCGGATTATAGTTGTGGCGCTATTTTTCTTTAGGACTGGCCTATGAGGTAAGTAATCGACTTGATTTTTTCCATCAGGATACTCAACCTCCTCTATAATCCCGTCTCGCAACCATTTCTTAAAAATGCAGTCATATGACTGGAAAAGTTTATTATTATTTAATTTCTTCGAGGTAATATTAGATCTTTTCCTAGCCAATGAAAGATTGTCGGATAGGGGAGGGTGTCCATCCAACCACGTAATCTCACTTCGTATCTACTCTTATAATTCTTAGAGGTATTCTGCATAAATAAATCCTTAGCAGCCATTTCCATCTCTTCCCTTGATCTCCTTTCCACAGGATCTTCTATGCCTAAAATGTCGAGCAGACATAAATTTGTCAAAGACAGGTCGTTGACTAAAAGGGAAGTCAAAGAATTTGCTATTTTGTCAATAGTTTACCCATCAGCGTCAGTCCTAGTAAAGTTTCGACTACCACCAATTCGCACTACAAATCATGTTTTCGACTAGCTATGTCTGCCCCGATAAGTAACTCGATCGGATCAGAATCACAAATATCATATACTTGAATATCTAAAGACTCGTCCATCCAAGTTACATTGAACTCAGAAGAAATACCATCGCATATCACATGCTGATCGAGTACTTCAAGTGTACAGCAATAATTATGGCTGATAACAATGATGTACTTGTGCAGAGGTATTTAAACCTCCAAATAACGAATGAATAATTTTTTTCATTCGTTTTGGTTCAAAACCCATCGACTCTGCATATATGACCACTGAGACCCTGTATTTTGACTCGTTAACTACGAAAAAAGTACAGGAGTCCCTATGTAATTTGTTAAAACGTGACTCATATGTACCATTGCACATTCACCTTCTTCTTGATTCTCGGGTTTCTGATCAAAATTGAGTTTATTTGATTGTAATTCCGGACACATCAAGACAACATGTGATTCGATACGAATCAAACGTCTGAGACGGCTTCTGTAAAGGTTTAAAATCATACGACTTTTTTTAATTCATCGAAATAGTTTTGGTGGTATTCTTCCCAATGCCAAAGTACATCATTTTTTAAAAGATTCCTTGAAATTTCTGTTTTCATTGATAAGTTTGGTATGAATTTTGAAACGTACGCAATCATTCCTAAAAATCGCTCTAAGTCTTTTTTACTAGAAGGAATTTTGAAATTTTTTATTGCCAATACTTTATCAAAGTCAGGTTCGATACCTTTTTCCGATATTTTATGACCAAGAAAAATTTAATCATTTATGCCAAATTTACATTCACTTAAATTGATTTTTAAATTAACTTCTCTACATCGCATCAATAATTTATTTAGTCTTTCATCGTGTTGTTCTTTAGTTGTTCCTTAGTTTTTTCTGCTACTCTACAGATATCAACAGCTTTTGAAAGGGAGATTTTTTTTGACCTTATTAATTTATTTTGCAATTCTACGTCCGCCTTAATTCCCAAAATTAATTTACTGGTGATTAAACTGTCAGTAAGGGTTTCAAATTCACATGATGCACTCAGATCTCTAAGATCCGTTATGTAATCATCGATGCTTTCATCTGGCTTTTTATCCCTTGAAAGAAACATGTGCCGTTCATAGGTTACATTTGTTTCTGGGTTGAAATATTCTTCAAATTTTTTATCCAGTACTTCAAAATTCATTTTGTCTTCTCCTGCCTCGTGAGTGAAATTGTTGTATATCTTCAGAACTTTGTCTCCTTTACAAGTTAACAGTAGCGATGATTTATATTAGGAAGGCTCATTCGTAGTTCTTGTTGCTTGAAGAAAAAGTGCAAATTTTTGTTCAAAAAACTTCCAGTTGTTGGAGAGATATCCTTCCATACTCATTGGCTCTGGCTGTTTTATATTAGTATTAATGTGCTGATGCCAAACCGATTCTTCTTTCAATGAATTAGGAATTTTCACTTTTTAAACTCATTTATATCAATTACTATGACTGCGCCATGTAAAGGTTTTGAATCATACGACTTTTGCTAGAGAACTGCTTTATTGACTGATATGCGAATATATAAAAGTATAAAAACATACATGTTGTTTGTTTCTTTGGGAAACATTGGTACAGTAAAATAGGTTAAGATATTATATTTTATGATAACTATTACAGCTTCGACAATTTTTTGAAGAATACCCAGTTTTCAGACATTTAAAACTAGCATTTTTCCCGATCAATACAAGTTTCTTTTGTTCGAGTGCATATTTTTGGGCCTTGAAACAACTGTGACTCTCATGCGTTCCTTGACAAAAAATACATTTGTGAGTTTCGCAGTTCATTCAACCAGTCGCTGATGGTATATTGGACTGCCGCTTTAGATCCGAATGGGATAATTTTGGTTCACCTTGTTTGGGACATTTATCAGTAGTGTGTAAACCAAAACCTTGACCGGCAAGAGAAATCCTCTCCTCGTTTTCTACCTCGGATTTTGAAATCAACATAAGTACATAATCGGCTTTTCGAAGTTTGTTCAGACGCCAAAGAAGAACACTACGATGCTTCTTGTATTACTTCATCACAATAAAACACGCGTTAATGGTAATTACTGAACGGGTTTTATCGTAATATACAAATTGATCGCGTCGTGAATCAAAGTCCTGTCACGGTCGCCACAATGTCACTGATTCGTTACAACAAGCTATCGGCTCATCCACGAATCTCAAATATTTCGACTTTCACTGAAAGACTGTTTCGAAAATCGTCTAGAAACTTTTATTGCTGCAAAACAGTTACCGATTACCATCACAATGATAAAAAATTGTACAAGGTCATCTGAAAACTCCTAACTTCAAAAAGTACTCAAAATGACAACTTGTCAAAGCTGAATATACAAATTGATCATGAAAAATGTCTCAAACAAGTTCTCTAGCTAGTTATTTCCACTGCAGGTTTTTTCGGGGTTTCCTGCAGCTGAAAAAAGCAAATGCGCCACTGGAATCAATGAAGTCGCCCCGGAACGACAATCAATTTTCATTGCTTTTTTTATTTTTATCGTTGTTTTATTATTTGACAAATGAAAATTTCAATTAAAAATAAATAGAACTCTACCGTTTTATCAAATTTAAACAGTCAGCGTATCACCATATCCAATACACAGTCGAGTTCAACTGACAAAATGAAATTAGTCGTTGCCTTAATAAGTGTTTTTTTTTTGTTCCATTTGTCTTTCTTCATGGTTATGGGACAATGCGATCCAAACAACGAACGATGCTCAGTGGAAGAATTGAAGAGAAATATGATCGACGTTCGCCCAACTAGATGCCCAGAAGGACAGCTGAAAGATATCCATGGAAAGTGTAGAACTATAACATCAAGGTCATTGAATTCTAACATAGATGAATCTGAACAAATTAATAAATAATCTGTTGATTTTTTCAATTCAATTATATTCTGATTTTTGAATGTTCGATTAATGTTTCTATAAATTTTGTAGGCTCGCTATTTAAACAACTTCTTTTCGTTTTTGCGTGTATTCATATTTCAAAAAGTATTCAAAATTCAAAGATATTTCACAAAATTAATTTCATATCACCTTCACATCACATCCGTGTTAGGAATCACACGTTGAAAGGTAAGACCTCGTTAGTCCTTAGCTGCTCGCATACGTTTCTAACTTCTGAGAGTTGTCGTTCGTATGGGGGCGACAGCTGATTAACGAAAAAACATATTTTAAACAAATGTTTTTGAAACCTTAGCAACACCAGCTTATCGAAATGACTTTTTTTTTGTTATATGAGTATGCTCAAAATAGAATTTTATGGTTCAGAGGAGTGTGACGATAGTGGGTTTGAAGTAATATATGTCATATGTAAATATAATTTGAAACATCGATTATATCGATTTGTTCAACCAGTCAATTTTGTATTTGGAAGATGGGCAATATTGGCGCTAACAGGCCAAGAGTTTTGGATTATATCAATGAATCACCCTCCTGTTATAGACGTAGAAGCAAATATGCCAAAATTCCCAAGATAATGTCACGAACTGAATCATTAATGAAACTATAAACTGCTTCCAGTATCTTACAGGGCGTTCCAACGAAAACTTGACCCCCTCCTGTAAGACAGAAACGGACGTGTATTTGAAAATTTCGAAGGGCACGTCTATTTCTATTTCCAGGAGGATCAATTCTGATATTAAAATCATACCTGAAACTTCACCCCCTACAGTCAGCAACTACCCCTCCTATTTTTTCCAATGTCATGGCGGACCAAGTGATACATCATTTGAAAGGTGTTTTATCCCTCTATTACTTCTGTTATTTTTTGCAAAATTGGTTCATTTGTCATTGAGAAATTGGATCTGAAACGTTTTATTCAAGAGAAAACAGAACATTTTTGTCGCTCGTTTCATTGAGGAAATCAACAAAAGTAATACACTGGTGAACACACAGTTGGCTGCCGGATTTTTTTACTATTTCCAGGTAATTTTGGTCTGCTGAATCCAAAAATGCCACCAGATTCGCTCCATCAGATCGTTTTCAGAAAATTTGACAACAGATCACATTTCTAACATATAGAGTAATTAAACGCAGCACTACCTACCTATATGCAGTGCTGCTACCCATCAAATAAACGAAACACGAATGAAAATTAGGATATTCATTGTACAACCATATACTTCCAAAAATCATCACACACATCTGCCAAAAATACTTAACTTTTCATGTAACCTAACCAGCATCGCATCACAAATCTGTTATTCGGCATCACCTGAAAACTTCCTTTTATATGATTTTCTTACAACAGTAATCCACCATCATGTGAATGTCCCATCTTCCCTGATACCTCTCTTCCATCGATTTGATATCTTGGTGGAAACGTTCCCCTTGTTCCTCATTAAGATCACCAAGATTTTCTGGAACTCGGTCTAAGTGTCTGTGGAGGTAATGAATGTTTATATTCATATGACAACTTTTTTGTTAAAATTGTTGAGCATTTCTTTCACTAAATTCCAGTTATTTTTCGATTTATTGTTTCCAAGAAAATTTTCCACAATTTCATAAAAGAGCACCATGCATTACACTTAATTTCAGTCATCGATTCTGTAAAATGCGAATCTTTTATAAGTTGTCGTATCTGAGGCCCACCAAATATTTCGGCTTTCAATTTTCCTTCAATAAGTGCAGGGAATTTGCTGGACAAGTATTTAAAACAAGAACGATTCTGGTATAGGGCCTTCACAAATTGTTTCATCAGCCCTAGTTTAATATGTAACGGGGGTAATATTATTTTCACTCGGTCGATCAATGCTTCATTAACTACGTTAGCTTCTCTTCGAACTGAAGCATCTCTACAACGCCATTTCCTTCTACTCCAGTGTTGGTTCTTAGCTCTGCTATCCCAGAGACATAGGAAACAAGAATATTTTGTGCAGCCACCTTGTTGTCCTAGGAGAAAGTTCACCATCTTAAAATCAACACAGATCGCCCACTGATGTTGGTAATACTTGATGTTTTTTAGCACCAACGATATTGTTTTATATCCTTCTTTCAGTTTTGTAAAATGCCCAATTGGTATACTTCCATATTTGTTGCCATTATGCAGAAGGAAACACTTTAAACTTCGTTTGGAACTGTCGATAAAAACACGCCAGTGATTTGGTGTATACCCCTATATACCCATTTTTGCTGACAGTCCTTTAATATTGTTACAAAAAAACATATCATCTTGCTGAGAAAAAAACACAAAAGATATTTTTCTCTATTACGGTAGTATGTAATTTTGGTGTCTGGGTTAAAAAGTTTTTTTCCCTTCAGTCTGGAGGCAAGCAACTCGGAAGAATCCTTTGGAAGGTTCAAATCTCGAATAGGATCGCTCAGGTCTTCCTGAGTAAAGCGCCCAGGACGTGTTGAATCCCGTTCAAAATAACTGTCGTCTTCCTTAACTCTATTAGTCTGTAGTTCGTCAGATAACGTTTCAACATTATCCTCTGGTAACGTAGGTAGGCTGGTAAATATTGGAATGTGTATCTGCTCAAGCTGATGTGAAATTGGTATTATTGCTGAATCCAGGTTAGGATATGTCCTTGTATGTCGATTGTTGCGA
The DNA here is from genome assembly GCA_015342105.1 of Leptinotarsa texana. Classification (NCBI taxonomy): domain Eukaryota; kingdom Metazoa; phylum Arthropoda; class Insecta; order Coleoptera; family Chrysomelidae; genus Leptinotarsa; species Leptinotarsa texana. Next base: position 1,221 of record WOGN01004576.1, on the reverse strand, counting down.
ATAATACTCTTTATATTCATAAGACAAAAATAGCAATCGTCGAGAATATTTTTTGATTCCCTCCATACCATTGGAACATCAAACTTTAAACATTTTCGTTGTCCTTTCGTCCACTATCGCAAGTTTTCAAGACAAGTTTTGCACACTACATGCGGAGCCCAGGATTTATCTTGAACACCAAAATAGGTTTGATATGCCCTTTTTATAATATCACAAACTGGTTTTCTAATTTCCTTTACAATGTATTCGCCACATATGTAGCAAAAATATTCGGGTTATTCACACAACACCGCCTACTTGAAGTCATGGATTTCAGTTGTCACAAAAAAAACTCTTGCAACGAAACTTAAGTTCAGACTAGATTTTACAATGAAATGTAGTCGAATTTATAGGAATTTATTAAGGCTTTTTTCAAAAAAATACTATTTAATTATCGAATAATAGATAAGCAGCAATCAGCGCTAATTTCACGTTGAGGGCATTTCCAATAAGTACACTTCAATTAGAAGTCATTAGTATGAATTTGTCTTAGAATTCGTTGAGTTTGTTTATAAGCATATTGCAATTATATTGGTGGGAAATACAGAAATGTAAGAATATTTTAGTATTTGATGAGTATGTTATATCTCGAGAACTGGAGCTGATACAAAAAGAAGGTTTGTATTTTTGAAATCATCACAGATGAACTAACCAAATCAGTTGATTTTTCTTCGGCAGCAGGACACACTTTTTTTTTTGGTGGGCTGTGATATCAATGGCAACACAATCAACGAATGAAGTGTTCGAAATGACGTTCATCTAGTTCCATACAATAATACAGTCCACTTTCGAAAGCGTTTTTTGCATTATTGAGATGTCCGGAATTAGAAATCGACATTTCAAAAAAAATCTCTGTCGCAGGTCTTCTAGGTTTGTAGAATTCATTTAATTAGTAGTCAACGTTTTAAAATTGATGACACTGTTAGTTTTCTCTGCACTGGTTGTTTTTTTGATTTTAGTTGTCGTAGTACAAAATGTAGATAGTTGGCCACTGTCACTTCTTGACGAATTATTATTCAGTTTTCTTAGTTAACTGTGGTCCAACATAATTCATTCTACTGAAGAAAGAGTAGAAATTGTTGCAACACATTATTGAAATAATGAAAGTCCTAAAGTTGCTACAAGGATTTATAATATGAATCATCCAGACCATGATGTGAGCCATCAATTCGTTACAAACAT
>WOGN01004575.1:0-13965 GCA_015342105.1 Leptinotarsa texana | reverse complement strand
TAAAATAAAAATACATGATTTAACAAAGTAGTGTTTTTGTCTTATTTTGGAAATTTCCGGCGACCCCCCTAGTACCTCATTGCGACCCCCCAGGGGGTCGAGACCCACACTTTGGGAAACACTGATATATATGATAGGTGACACAGTGGTCTCGTCAAAAGCGTTCTGGTTTAAACAACTGTCTGAGACTATTTCCGACTGATTGAGATTTTTTGCTTGTACGCATCATGTCTTGCGCTGATTGCAAACAATTTCGGATGTTAGAACCAGAACAAACCTAGAGTTTCGCTACGTCAGAAAGTGTGGCTAGAAATCTGTGGCTAACTTCACGTTAATCCATTGGTATGTTGCTCACTACAGACTAGAAGATATATATATTATGCTCACCTCAAATTCACTTAGAAACTGTCCCAGTCCTAAATATCCCCTGTTCTTTTTTTCATGTGGTAATTTCGCCGCAGGAGGTAAATAAGGAATTGGGTCTCGTGGGGCAAATAACGCCAACAAATTTGGTGGTAAAAACTGTGTCATTTTTTCAAAGGATGTTTCACTTCACTGGAACGACTTGAATATGCGTGTGAACATAGTAAACCAACACACTTTCGATACCAGATTTATATTATGCTAAGTTCTGAACCGAACGACACCAAGCTATAACTAACACTTTAATAAACTTCTGCTCGTTAATGTATCTCCTACATGTCGATGACTCGAACGTGACGACTAATGAACAAAATGGCTACCTCAATCGTTCCAAAGGGTGTCGGAAATTGCTTAGTATGATGTGACATGTTTCTTCTTCTCCGTTAACTCTGATATGACCTTAGTTTTGTGTTGGCCTGAGACCCAATTCCCGATATCATTTACAGATGGTTTTCCCTTGCAAATTCTAGATACTATTCTGGAGTTCAAACGAAAAAGATATTATCATACAAAGAAAAGTATGCGTATCTCTTAGAATATATATCCAAATATTGATTATCTACGAATCAGATCACTGGAAATATTATGGAATTTTAGCTTTTCGTATTGAATGTGTTGAGGAAAGCTTTCAATGTTTGAATATCTCTAACTATTGTTCTTCATTCGTCGCCGGTTGTTTCAAAAAAGATATTGCAGTCATTTTATGATCATTAGTAATGTTTCCGTTCTTCAGAAAGAACTTTTAGAGCATGTGGTGGTTTATACTCAATAAATCTTTGACGTAAAACCAACTCACTGCGTTTCATTATTCGGCTGCAAAAAAATCATTAATATAATATCACTATCACATAAACTCAGAATTCCAAATGGTAACAACAATAGAAAAAGCAAAGTCTTTCTCACATGTAAAATTTGAGAAAGGTTCCAAAGTTAAAAAGAAATATGACCCTCTGGTAGAGATGATATCTCTTACAGTATGTTTGTCAACTCACCAATAGTATTGGAAAAACATCTAGTAACAATCTACAACAACATTCTAGAAAAATTAATAGAAAACAATATTTAACTCAAATCAAGTAGAGTTTTGCAAAGGAATGGAAAAGATGATGGTATTGCATATTTGGTGGCCTACGACCAAATTTCATTAGGGTTGAACAAAATAAGAATAGCATTTTTTTTTAATGAGAAATCAAACTCTGTTTTTTACCACTTGTATTTGCAACTGTTACTGCAGTTTCGTTCCTTAAGAATATTTTCAAACGAATATAATACAATAAACAGTTTACTGTATTCGTTTGAAAATGTTCTCATACAATAAACATTGCATTATATTCGTTTGGAAATGTTCTCATAAGACGAAATTGTAGTACTAGTTGCAAATACAGAATGTAGAGTCCAGAAGAAAAAACTACCCGTTTAACTCCGGTTATCTCAGTAAAATGGAAATTGTCAATAAGTATCTACTGTTCATACAGCGATTACTGCAAACCCCAACAATAACACGATTTATCGGTAAAAACTTTTTTACTTTTCGTTGACGTTAATACATTTTCAAAAAAATTGACAACTCCCCTGACAGAAACAGTATTTTCAATATAAAAAAGTATTACATGGTGGTTTGATACAAAACTCAAAACAGATTTCTCAACATTTTCGTAACACAGAATATGGAATATTCTATTTCTCATTTTTCATGATGATTTTCTACCACGTAGTAATGGCTACATCCATCAATTCAAATATTAATCGACAAGGAGCACGACATTCAATTATCAACGGCAAATTAAAGATAATCTAGGGATTGAAATAGGAGATCAACCCATACAAACAAAAAATGAGGTCAAATATCTTAGTACATTAGTGTCAAGCGGCTTATAGTGGAATAGAAATATTGAAACAGTTGTAAATCGCGCAAATAAAGGTATACATTCAGGAAACAGATTTAGTTAATTTGAAGGTGATTGACAATGGTTCATGATGAATTTCACTAGTTCGGACTTCCATTGTCTAATATGTAAAATGATTTGAAATCCCCGAAACAACTAAAAAAGAAGAATTAAAAATAAATAGCTGAAACTAACAATTATATTAAGCAAAAATAACCTGAAATGAAATAAAAGTGAAATAAAATACAAGTAAAATTAAAACGATTGAACAAAAAATTAAGAAATACAAATAAATATAAATAAAAAAAGTTAAAAGATTCCAAGCCACGTTAGTTCACGACGTTTGTTTTCGGGTGATGACTGGACTGATTCCTCCGAGAGATGACTATTTATGGGTCGTTCGATTACTTTCACTTATCCCCACTTTCCATTTTTCTGTTCACTGGTTCAGGGAGATGACCGTTTGGCGGGAGTTGGCTATTTTTCGCTTGATGATGGGTTTCTATATCTTGCGTATCTCTACGCTAGCTTGACTGAATACGTTGTTGGAAAGCAGCTTCCTTGAATTTTATTCTAAACCAATGTTCCTCTCTGTATATGATCTCAGCTTGGGACCACTCGATGTAGTGTTGATGGGTCCAAACATGCTCTGCTATTCCTGATTTGCTGGTTTCCCCTCGCTGGGTGTGTTTCTTGTTCTCGGCAATGCGAACATTTAATGGCCTCTTAGTTTCACCAATATAGGATTTTCTGCATTCACAGGGTTATCAGTAAATGCAATTCTTGGAATCGCAGTCCGCGTTTGGTGGCCTGGGTTTCGTGAGGCTGCTATGGATAGTGTTACCAGATCTGAAGCAGGTTCTGATGTTGTACTTGGAAACAATTTTTCTTATCCTCTTTGATAATCCTCTGTTGTAGGGAAGTGCAAGCACTGGTTGTGACGGTATCTCCTCCTAGCGAGGCTCCTGCTGTCTTTCAGGCAAAGTCTTTTCTACTATCGCTTAGGAGTAGCCATTCCGTTGAAGATCATTTTTGATGATGTCTAGTTCCTTCTCGAGACCTTCCTTTGTATTAAAGAGCCCGAAAGCGCGGTCTAATAGAGTCTTGATCATTCCTCTTTTAGTTGATTGATGGTGGTTGAATTCGTGGTTCAGATACTGTCTCGTGTGAGTGGTTTTTCGGTATACAGATATTTCCCAGTTAGTGTTGGTCCCCTTCACCAAAACGTCTAAGAATGGCAATTCGTGTGGATTTCCTTCTCCATTGTGAAAGTGATGGAAGGTCTCATCCTGTTGATGTGTTTCAGGAAGGTCTCTAGTTCAGTATTCCCATGGTTCCATATTATGAAGGTGTTGTCAACATATCTCAACCAGACCCGAGGTTTCTTGTGGGCTTCTTCAATGGCTAGATTTTCAAATGTTCGCATTGCCGAGCACAAGTAACACACCCAGCGAGGGGAAACCAGCAAATCAGGACTAACAGACCATGTTTCGACCCATTAACATAACATCGAGCACTCCCAAGCTGAGATCGTACACAGAGAAGACCATTGGTTTAGGAGAAAATTCAAGGAAACCGCATACAACAACGTATTCAGCCAAGCTAGCGTAGAGGTACGCAACATATGGAAACCCATCATCAAGCGAAAAATGGCCAACTCCCGCCAAACGGTCATCTCCCACTGAACCAGTGAAGCAGAAAAATGGAAAGTGGGGATAAGTGAAAATACTCGAACGATCCATAAAAAGTCATGTCTCGGAGGAATCAGTCCAGTCATCACCCGAAAACGATTGTAGATACCAACAACCGAAACGTCGTGAACTGACGTGGCTTGGAATCTCTTATTTTTTTTATATTTATGAAAAAATTCAGCAAAGAGAAAAGTGAAAGTATTATTAGTAGTATACTGAGAGATATCATAAACAATAACGGTCCAAGTATCGAGGCTTGAAAAACTCCATATTTGGTGGTTCACATACCAGAAATATCTGACCCTATTTTTACTAGTTGTTGTCTGTTACTAAGAATGATAAAAGTTCGTGGGGTACACCTCTAATGCCGTAACGCTCCAACTTAAGCAACAGATCGCCTTGGACGAATCGAACATGGTGATAATTGCATATTGCTTGATCTCAAGAGCCCCAGCAATGTCTCCAATGATCCTCAGTAAAGCCCCAATTGTTGATTTGTTCTTCCGAAAACCATATTGGGTATGTAATATGAACTCATTTTTTTCGAAATAATTTGTTAGCTTATCTTTCAATAATGGTCATAAAAAATATTTATGATTGAAATTGGTCGAAAGTTGCTTAGAGTATCGGGATCATCTCTTTCAAATATTGGCAAGACTCTTGATATTTTGAGTTTGTCAGGAAAACCCCTTGAAGGGAAACACTGATTGATTAGAAGTGTTAAGAGTTCAAGCAGTAATTTCGATGTCTTTTTAATGAGCAATGCATTTAATTCGAAAGGATTTACTGCACTACAATTTTTTGGTGGTTTGATATCTAGAGTACTTCAGTTGGTGAGGTTGGGGATGAAAAGAAACTGTGTTTGTGTTATGATATCTGTATCTGCAGCTTAGGGAGGGTGAGTGTAGACCCACAGCAATTAGGCTACATGTGACCCATTGTACATCCTCCCGAGGAGTTGTCCTCCTCGGGAGGACATCCATCCTGTCCTTTTGAACAGGTCACGAGGAGACATCTCCCTTATATTGGCAGGTGTAGGCCAAGACTCGCCGAGCACACACTCTCTTTGGCAACCTTGAGTTGCCTTGCTGTTGGAAGGGGATGGGGAAGGAGGATGGTGCACTTATAGTTGCTGCCACCTCTACCTCTTTCGCTCTCTCTCTTCTACTGACCTTGGAGCCACCAATGCGGTCACGACTCGGCCATTTTATCACATCACGAGGTGATCTGCTATCTCCAGCCTCATTCCTAGAGGTGGATTGGGATGGACATCCCTGCTTCAGATTAAGGTGAGCACTTCTGTCCAGCCTCGTGATTGTTTCTTTTTGTGATTTCTGTTTTTGTTTCATTCATGTTTGTTCCCACGATTAGCAGGGGAACAGTTGGTCATCTCTGACAGAGCCTTGCATTACCAGAGGTAGGCTGATGACAATGTGGTTTTGCCCAGTTCCCTAAGGGGATCGTTTGTAACCGCATATCACCCTGATGCCATTCAGCTCTCGGTACGATTCCTTACACCTTAGCTTGGGTAGGCTGGTCCACGGTAGCATGTTCTGCAAAGGCTTTCAGGGAGCTTTAGTTCTTCTCCTCCTACTCATTTCTGCCACTGACCAGGAGTCCGGTTACATCATCCATGAGGCCACATTTGCTCCCCTAACAGGACCTCCAGTCCCCTGGCCGTTCCCCTATCCACCGCCTAGGGACGCCCCCGTAGGCCAACCCACGGGATGTGGGGATGTGATGGTAATTTTCTTTAGAGATCAGTTGGAGGTAAATGGGAGTTTGGTGAGATTTTGATAATAGTTTTTGCAACTGTACTGAAAAATCAAGGAAGTCGTCAGGGTTATGATCGAAATAATCATTTTCATTGCTATTTTTACGGTATTCAAAATTTATGATTCTCCACGCTTAATGAGCGTTTCGCTAACCGAGATAGCAGCATCAGAAGATAATTTGAAGTTTATTCTGGCGGAGAAAAAGTGTTTTCAATGGAATCATTCACTCTTCCTCGGATTTGAGACTATTAGGGAACTGAATGTAAGCAATGGTTTGCAAGTCGACACTGACTTTCCTCAAAAAAAGTGACGTGAATTTTTGCGAAAAGTTTGTCTCTGACAGTTATACTCTTCGATTCATTTTTGATGATTACACTCTAGAATTTTTGCAAATTTTGAGAATCATTCTTCATTTCGAACGATTCTCATCCAGATATTGCGTAGCGATAACAGTGAAATTAAAAAAATTCTACAACTAATTCAGGTAGTTGAGCACATTCCCCAATTCATTAATTCATATATCCAACTGTTACACCTTATGCTCGACATATCTTCATTATCGGAAACCTAACGTCGTGCATTTCGAGTTACGTTTCCGAGCAGGAACCGCAATCAACTAATTATCCATGGAATTCTACCGTTTGTCTGTCAGTCTACCGGTCTTCACTAGCAGCCACTTAATCATAGTCGTCTGTAGCGTTGACCGAATGCGGTGCGACCGCAGGACACAAAGAGAATGGACGTCGAAGGAAATTTGGAAAGTGAGACAACAAAACTGTTTCTGGATGGTCAGAGCTTCGGAGAACATTAACCTCCTTAATACCTACAGTAATTGGCAGTTACGGAGAAACTGAGATCATCGTTTGACATTTAGAATGAAGTCACACGAATATGTCAGTGAAGTAACTGAGGATCAAAAAATGGACCACAAAAACTTTGCTATCTTTGATATTTCACATAATTCAACGTAAAGAGGTTCTCAAACTCACCGCCCAATTCGAAAATTAATTATTTTCTAGCACCCTCCAAATTCTTTTACTTTACCTACTATATCTTAAAAATCACAATCGCAGTCATTATTTTAGTAATTGAATTATGTGTGTAATGTGAAAATAAGACTTTCTGATGAGGGTAATGTAAAACACCATTTTGTAATATCAGGAAAACTTTAATTCATGTTATTAAAACAAACATTCCAATTTTAATTTCAAATCTAATGTAAAGGATGAATTTAAGAATTTTCAACAAGTTTGTTAATATCAGGTTCGAATTTACTCAAAAACAACCGAAAGTCACCGTGTTCGGTAATCTGCAACCGATGTCTCTTTTTAGTTAGCAACATTGCCACAGCACTAAATCCACATTCACACAAATGCGATTGTGAGAATGCTATCAAAATCGTTGAACGATGGACCAAAATCCTGGGTACAATTGGGGTATTGGCTTTTGTAGCCAAAATTCTTGGTATCCATTCCTGAATTTTATTATTATTTCCTCATTCGTTATCAATTCTATGAGTTCTTCTTTCAGCTGGGGCGATCCTGCTGTGTTATCATTTGAAAACGGATCCAACACCCAGTCCGGTATTTTCAATTTTAAAATATCCTGGAATCGTTCTGCGAAATCACTGTGGAGGTTCTCCAAATGTTGGCAGTAAACAAGCAAATCGTCGTTGTTGAAGGATACTGCTGGCAAGTTAGTGAAATTGCGACACTCGCAACTGCCGATATTATTGGATACAATTTGGCTACATAGGCAGCAATTACATTTTTTGTTTTAATCAAATTCAAATCGTCACTTCGAAGTTGGGGATTGACATTGTTGAATAATTTATACAGGTCTGTCAACTACGCAATATCATCCTTTGAAGTGATGAGATAGTCCTGCAATTCTCTGTCATCATTAGCAACACCAACACAAATATGATTAAATGATCTGTCATTTAAAGAGCTGTTTCGGATTTTATTGACTACTTTGATGATATATTACAGTGATAGAGAGAGGGACTCACTCAAATTTTTCGCAACCAAATGTTGCCTATGAATGACGCAATGTACAGCGAGCAAATATAGAATTTAATTTTTTAAGTACGCTATGACGTCCTTACATAGCCTGCGCGCCATCCGTGGCAGCTGATATATCATTCTTCAGTAGAATTTCTTCCTCATCACAAAATATTTCCAGTGTAGAACATGTGGTTTCTTTTTTTGTATCCGTCTCTGAATTTCTGGCAAATAGTAGTTCTTGATATATTTTCTCATTTTTTATAAACCTCAAGTATGACAAAAATAGTGCTTCATTAGTTGGTAAAGTGGACTCATCTAACTGAATTGAGAATTCATAAGTTTTCAGATGATTGCACAATGACTCTTCAATGTTTTCAGCCATCTCATCAATTCGTCTTTGCACGGAACTATTGCTCAAAGGAATTTTTTGAATATCTGTCGCTGGTTTATGAAGCACAGTAGTTATTACTTCCTTTATTGCCGGTATAATTGAATCCTCTCCAATAGTGTGAGACTAACGTAAAATTCTGATTGCATTGAATATTTTATTTTGATTTGAACGACATTATCAGGTTAGTATCATTATTGCTGCATTGTGATAAACTCAATTGGCTAGTTTTTTGTGGTAAGTGGAATGACAAATCCCAGAAAGGATCCAAACTCTCTGATGAGTGTACACACTGGATTTGAATTGACCAACGAAATTATCTATGATTCATTTTATTAACGTCATCATGTTAACCTTTTGAAAGATAACGAAAGAACGCCTGGACGTCTTGTTGCGCATGATCCATGAATCGAGGGGGGAAAACTCTAAATCTGACTTTTTGAGAAGACTGTGTTCACTTCTTCATCAGATTAATCTTTCGACCACAATTCTCTGATAACTTCTGCGAAAGCTTCGATTGAAGCACCATCTATACTAGAAATATCAGTATTGATATCTTCCATGTACTCATCCTATTTCAAATATTTCAGTAACTATCTCATTTTAGATTAACATTAGATCACAGTGTTCGTGAAACAGTTGTTGTCAATATTTTTCAACACATCGAGTATGAGGGTTTTGACTGTCATTGATTCAATTCTGTTGTAGCTGTTGATGAGACGTTCACCACTGCATCGCCACTGCGATGATTTTTTCCATCATTGGACCAGCGGGATGAAGCATTTTGAGTTGAAATGCTGGAAACTGAACTAGATAGATTCATGGTGGACTTTTTGAGTTTGTGAGAAAATAATAATTCCAGAACATCTTCTGAGAAAATCGGGAACTGGTCATTGAACTTCACGAAAATATCTTATATTCAGTCATTTTCTATATGCTGATGAGGATATGGAATCAGCAAAAATATGCACTTCTGCCGAAGTATCATAAATGTTATAAAAATATTCCATTCCCCTATTGGAACAAACTGAAAATCAATTGAAGTCCATTTTGGAGACATCATTTTAGAAATGTAATAAAGACCAATGATTTCTACTCTTTATCAAACAAATCATGAATTATGTTTCGTGATGATCCTCTGAGAGACGTTAGTTTTTCTGCATAATTGAAATTTATAAAATCCTAAACATCGTGAGTATATTACATATCCCGTGATATATTTTGAGTGAGTAATTTTATAGTCAAAACGTTGAAAATAAAAGGTATCATTTTATTAACTCAACTTACTGCGTATCAACGTAACATAAGTCTATTAGTTACGTCAGCATAAAAATTGTGTTCTCGGGATTTGATGAAGTCGACGTAGATCGTCTTCGCCTGGTATTGATTGGCGTAGGTTCTATCGAAGTGCTGGCGACAAGTCTCGGGAGTAAAGCAGGTTCGGACCTCTTCTGTTGACAAGTGATGGCTGCTGCTTGCGACCCAGTCGCTGATGACGATACAGTAACCATATCTTTTTTTGGTGGGTTTGCACCTTTAGGAAGTACCTGGGTAGCTCATCGGTGTCCAACCACAGGTCTGAACGTATTTTTTGTCGTAGAGGATCTACTTTTCATTTATCCGATTGGATGCGCAAAAGCACCTACTATTAGAAATCCAAGATATCGTAATTTAAACACCATGATTCAAAAAATGGAGAACAAGACAATTATTTCGATTTTTTATGATATGCATTTGAATGCATATCTTATTGAACATCTTATATGAGACCATCTCCCCATCTCCAGTAACCTGATAAGAATACATATATTTCAGTTCAGGATAGTTCATTTTCATAATAGTAAAAACTGAACAGATATTTGATAATCAGTCCTATTGAGATTTTGATGAATATCATTATCATTGAGTTTTTAATGCATACCCGCATACAAAAATCTGGACACATAAGTTGGATATGGCACGGAAGTTATTCTGTCATCCATGGATGCATATACTTCTTTTTCAATGGAACGACCTTCCAACGGCAAACCTTGGTTTGCAGTGTCGCAATCATGTCAGTGCCAAGAATCGAACTAGGTTTGTTGATGCTCGCAACAGCTGCAAACTTAGAATAAATGAAAGCAAAGAACATCACAATCAGAGAATCAGGGATAAACTGCTTGCCAATCCCAACGGTTCAAGATCCTTCTGGTCGCTAGCTAAGGCTGTTGATCCACAATTCAACCACTAACACGAACGAATGATTCAATTGCAACAAAAGCCATAGAAAAAGCTAATCTACTAGCTGAACTATTTGTGTCCTTTTCCACAGTCGATTTTTTGGGAAAGGCAACACATACTATTCCCTCACCAGAATCCACAATGCTGAAAATTACTTTTCGACATTGTCTAGTTAGGCGTATTTTGATATAGCTCAATGTCAACAAGACGTCTTTTCCTGGTCTTCCCTAGGGATCAATATTGTCTCCTACTTTCGATGCTTTATGAAGATCAGATCGGAACTTCTTTGAAGTATTGTTCTCATGTATAAAGTTCCGCTCCTAAACTTACCCTTAAGCTGCTGGATTTCATCCAGAAAAGAGACATCCGCCTCATTGGAGACGCAAACATCACTTTCAACCTTGACAATCTGGAACATCGAAAAAAGTTGGAGATATGTCTATGTTCTGTAGATACTTCAACGGAAAGTGTTCAACTGACTTAGCACATTTGAGTCCACCAAGAGCGGTACATATAACAAATACGCGCCGGACTGTGGCTGCTCGTCGTTTTGAGCTTCAACTCAGTACACGTAGAACGTCACTATTCAGGAACTCTTCCATTTGAAGACCGATGTTTATGTGGAATGAACTTCCTGCGAACATTTTTCCTAATGAATTTGATATCCAGCGATTCAAACCAATGTGAATCACTAATTTCGCACAGGCACCGCTCTGAAAGCGCCATAAAGATTTCCCTGTTGTGCTTGTGTTTTGTCCTTAAAAAACAGATGCTGATATGATAGTGTTGACTATTCTCAAAATTTCCATCGTATCTAGTACACGTGAATTCAATTCAGTTTGAATATGATTCATCTTCATACAACACCGGAAACTGAGACTAATGGTTTCATACAAAACAATGTATTATGGAAACGTTATCATTTTCGAAACCAAAATCAGACGTTTTTTTAATCTACATAGAAGAAAAATATTCAACGGGGTGAATGTACCAAACTGCACGGAAAACGAAAGCGTTTCTACTTGGTGAAAAAACAAATATATCATCTAGTTCAACCATCAGTCGTTGAAAAAGAGGCAATGTTGTGAATGCTGCAAAAACGGTTCTGTTGTTCTTTGAATAAATGACATGTTCATGTTTCGTAATCAAGCATAGAAGTTTTAGATAATGATAAGGGGGTATACAGATAATTTTGAATAATTAGATTGACTATACAGTGTGTCCATTTTGAATGTAAACACGATCATATATTTTCATTCGGAACCCTGTTTTCGAGCAACCTTAAAGAGTCATTATTTGTCATAATATTACAATTCAGTGAATTGAAAAATTACCTTTGCATTAGTGTTGAAGGGTAATAGTGTTCACAAACAAACTGTTTCATATTTGTCGTTCACGAAAATTTTCTGTACAAAATATATTGATCATTCTCCAAGAGTGATACATTTTTCGAAAACTTCTCGTTTGTTTCTGAATTGCATTTTTACATGATTATAGAGAAAAAAATCATTGGGTGTTTTTACCTTTTACCTTTTACTGCCTAATCTATGATATAGCCAATATCGTAATTCAATTATCATATTAAACTATTCGAAATTGGTGTTCAATGAGTTTCAACATTTCTGAAAAAGTAATGCACATATTCGTCACAGCTACATTCAGTAGTATCAATATTCAGTTCTCAATCAACCAAATAATTATCAAAGTAATAGGAATCTGTCATATTTCCACGAATAATTCCATAGTGGATTCAAATGTTTTAGCAATTCAATCCATTATATTTCTGAGTCCACCAAATTGACAGCTTGCGGGCTTGTCAGAACTGACGGTCAACGTATTCGTGTAAATAAAACAATTCTGAATGATTGTTGATTATTCTAATTCAAACCTTCGACGTAAATAACTGAAGGTTACCTGAATATAACTCTCTCACATAACAGAAATGGGTGTTGTATCATATTGGACGATTTGAATAATAATAATATGTTTATTTGTCAATTGTTCACATGCTAATTTACATCGGTTGCATACACATGGTTGCAAACACATACGTATGAAAGAAATTTACAATTGAATTTTTTTGCATTTGTTTTCGTATGCCCTTAGATTTTACCAGAATGTGTTTTTGATATAACTCAACATTTGTAACTATTACACTAACCAACAAATAAGAATAAAATGCGACTAATATTATAATAGCTATGCATGAGAGTTCAAAGCATCTTGACTGCGACTTCAAAATCAAAAATTTTCAATCACGTAAAGATTTTGAGTTATATTTATTTTTATTTTATACAAAAATATAAGATCAAAACAGGAAAAAAAACAGTATATTTTTAGGATAACAGACTTTATTTACAATACACATGAAAACATTCAAAGGTACAAAGGTAAACCTTCTGCAAAAAGGCACACAATTTTGTGTTTGCTTGAAAAACCAGACACGTTTGTCATGCAAAAGTAACAGTCGTAATGATCCGTTGTTTCTCGCCAAATCATTGGAACTGCAAAAGGCATAGAAGGGCGTTTTCATTCAACCAGTTACTCAGATTTGCTGCACAGGTTTGGCAACATACTTGAGGAGCCCACTCCCGACCTTGATCACCAAATACACATCCAAGATACTTATGGTAAGCTACTTTGGTCATTTGATTATTTGACCGTTTACGCGGTTTAGAAGTAAACTGACCAAATATACAACAAAAACTATCTGCGGGATCAACGCAGCCACGTTTCTGTACTTTGGACAGTATATCATTCACAAGATTGCTACGCAATATAGTGAATGGAGAAGGTAACATTCCACTGGTGTGCATCCGATGTTTTGGTATACAACTTTTGCCTTATCGCCTCTTCAATACCAAATCTCGATAACATTATAAGAAGAAGCACCCAATTCATTCATGAATATACGACTCCACATCACGATACAGTTCAATTAACTGATGTTATCCATGACAGTGCGTAATGACATTCATTCGCTTATTCGATTAAATCCCAGCCATAGGAATCCTACTTGAATGAAAGAGATTGATTTCATGGAAAGGAAGATTTCGACTTTCTACTTCTCCATTTTGAATGTAGATAAGGAAGAAGAGAGCCAAAACTTATTTTTCAAAATAATATGGATAATGAAGTGAATAGGGCCTAACAGTAATTTCTTTGGGACACCTAAATTTACCGTTTATAGATCAGATAGGTAGTGGTTATAGTATTCTCTATGAAAACGATTTTTTGAATATGGTTCAGATATATCCAGAAAAACCAACCACTCAGATAGCATAGAACAGTGGTCGCCAACCTGTCGATCGCGAGCTATCGGTAGCTCGCGGAGGCAATTCTGGTAGTTCTCACGAAAAATACAGAGTGCAAAGCTTCCGAAAATTCCACAAAAAATCTAATTGTCATAATATTAAACATAAACAGCGGCAACATTGCGGTGAGCGATCTGCCGCTGACGCCATCAAGCTAGAATCGGGTAGAACCGACCAGCCGGACCAGCGCGTTAGTGTTCGAGAACGATCTGGATTGCTTTGAACGGGATAAATACGCACGGCGCGGCGACATTGCGCTTAG
>WOGN01004573.1:0-13966 GCA_015342105.1 Leptinotarsa texana | reverse complement strand
AGATACTTTTCACTATTCAGTTTGTATTTCAAACATTCGTTGTGGAATAAAAATCAGATATCTTTCACATGAGTTCTACTTTAAATGAATGGTAACAAATTTTACTCACATAGAATTGCTATCCTCACTGGTAAACACCGGTGTTTCGCCTTAAAACACTTGCCCTAAGGCTCATCAATACCAAATTGGATATTTGTATGATCTACACATCCATGCATAGATTTGCTTCCTTCCTTTCTTTGGAAGATTCCCTCATCGTTCTTTTTTGTATCAAGATGGAGTAGTAGAAAG
Organism: Leptinotarsa texana; assembly: GCA_015342105.1. Taxonomy (NCBI): domain Eukaryota; kingdom Metazoa; phylum Arthropoda; class Insecta; order Coleoptera; family Chrysomelidae; genus Leptinotarsa; species Leptinotarsa texana. The sequence goes on along the minus strand of WOGN01004573.1, from coordinate 13,675 downwards.
CCAAAAACTTTCTTTCCCAAAAATTAATCACTCCTAAAAACTAAAACTAAAAAAATACTGTTCAGTTGATTTACTTGAAACTTAAATGAAGGAATGAAGTGTCGGACAACAGCTAGTTCACATTTGCAATGAATGAAATGTTTCATTAAATTTCAGCTACACTAGTCACTGGATAAAATGGTTAATTTGCAAAAATGTATAGATATAGCAGTATATAGAGATATAGAGTACTCATGTTTTGAATAATAGGGTGGAAAATAAGACTCCTGAATAGTTACTTGCAAATAATCAAAACTACCTCATTTTGTTCATTAAACTTGTCTTTTTTTGAATAAAGTATAGGTGAATTTTCAATTGACAAGTATAATTGAAATTATTTTGAAAATATCTCCTAATAATACCTAGGTAATTTTAAAAATATTTATCTTGCAAAATAGAAACGAGTAGTATGATAGAGGCTATTATTTTTTCAAACAAGCCATCACATGTATCGAAGTAAAACTTTTTGAACGTAATCATTTGTTTTCATAATAGTTAATGCTTTTTTCATCATCCTAAATCCTTAATTGAATCAGTTTCAGGAAAAAATAAATCATTGAATGCCAATTCAATTCATTCAACTCATCGAACCTTTTTTTTGTTTTCACTTAATTTCTATCACTTCCCTATTTCGGTTGTTGATCTGATCTGATCTGAGCTTTATAAAGCATCAAAGTTGCTGAGGTGTGAACAGTTTTCTGGTTCGGAACAATGTTCCAAGGTTTTGAGAAGCAGCCTTTGCAATTCCAGCGACTTGTGCCGTGACATATTGGGGTCCATTTTAAACCCCAATAAACTTATCGAATCAGAAAGCGGAATTGTCTGACCAGACATTATTACATCTGGTTCGGAAACTTGGTACTATCACTCTTTATGAACTATTCAGTCACCTCTGGAAAAAAATTATAGATTTTGTTGGTCAAGTGTTTTTGTTGTTTATTTTTTCATGGTTGTCAATCATGTGGTATTTTCTATCTGAATCAGCCATGGAGAGAAAAATGGACAATATAACATTTTACAAAAAGGGTTTCGAACGGGGTTTCAAAACGTTTTGGGAGCCATCTGGAACTAAGGAATATTTCTCATCACTTTTCAATTCGAAGTTGAAAATTCAACCTTGCCTTGTTCGAATGTGATTTTTATAGGAACATTAAACAATTCATACATCGTAAGTTGCAAAAAAATCACAAGAAAATTATGGGGGTGATACTGATATTTGACGTGTTTGAATCAAAAAAAAATTGGACGTCTATCTTAGCAATCCTGTATTTAGCGATTATTTACTCTTCAACATGCTTGTCAAACGCAGCATTTACTCTTTCGAATCAATTAGCCACATTATCTAATTAACAGCTTTTGTGACAACTCGATTACTTGAATCAGTTTGTAAAACATTCTACGTAATTGTTGCTAATTGGTGAAAACAGGACGACTAAAACTATCATTTCTTGATTAATCAATTCCAAATAACACGCCATTAGTGCATCATTCATAAAGGAATATTTACTGTTAATATTTTCTGATTATTAGCAAATAGAGCAGGTTGTTGCAGATGATGCAACCTGCAAAACTGGATTAAAAATCAAGAAATGAAGAAGTGGTTAACCTTTTAGAATTATTTATCACCGTTTATAACGAATATGTACACTTTGTAAAAGCTAAATGGAATATATTCTTTATTTCGATTACTGTACATTCTAAAAAAACCCTGAAACACGTCAAATGTGAATTATAATTTGACATTCTCCAACGTAAAAATGCCATCCCTACCTTCAAACCCCTTCGAATAACAGGTACAACCCCAAATTTTTTAAAACGGAAGTATAGGTTTGTGAAATATCGTTTGAAAGATCTCTTTATTCTCTATTCAAAAATATTATCGCTTTCAAGTTCATTGCAACAATTAAGAATAAATAAATTAAAATCATATGGTTACCGAAATTTGATAAAATACACTCAAACACTTAAATGTAATGCAAAACGTAATGAAATGTAGAATACGAAAAAGAACTATGGATGTTAACGAAGTAGATGTTCAAAATCTTCACCGCGAACGTCTTGGCAACATCCTTATCTCAAATAAAATTGTCTTCTAATATTATTCAACATATTAGGCGTGACCAAACTAATCGCAAGCGTTATTCGTTTTTTAAGTCATTCAAATCTGAAGGTTTAGTTTTGAACACATTGCTCTTCACATGAAAAGAAACCCAATGATGAAAAATCAGGTGATCGCGCTGGCCATTCAATCGATCCTCGCCTCCCTGTCCACCGATTGGGAAATGTATTGAGTTATTGCCGGATATTAACTTGGTAATGTGGTAGTGCTTCATCCTGTTGAAACCATATCGTTTTCACTGAAACTTGAGCGTTTCCTGGATCAGGATATAAATCTGCTAAGAGCGAATGACATCATTTTGAAGTAGTGCCAAATAATTATCGCTATTCAAGGGACCAATGATATTGTTTTCTACAATCCCTGCCCTAACATTAATCTTTTGAAGGTATTGTGTGTGTGTTTTTCTCTCACATCCAGTGAGGATTTTCCGTTGACCAGTAGCTGCAATTTTGCCGATTAGCATGACCGTTGAGAGACAAAGTAACTACACTCATCAGAAAACACAACACAACGTCTTCTGATTGGATGATGTCCATCATTTGCTCACAAAAATTAGTTCTTCTATCAAAATAGTCTTCCATGTGCTCCTGAGTAGGTATCATTTTATGGGAATACATTTTATTTTGTTTTAATATGTTTACTATCTATGTATGGCTACTCGTCTACTCGATGTATGTGGGTTTTCCTTAAACTCAAGCATCACATCTAATTTGAGTTCATCACTCATTGCATTGGCAGCTGCTTTTTTATCTTCCCCACATGACCAAGCTCGCGAAACTGCTTCTCTATTGTGCTTATTGTTCCTTGAGATATGGATAAATTAGGAAATTTCTCATAAAATAGGCAAGCTACTTCCAGTTGTGATCGGGTTTTATCTCCGCAACCAATCATTTGTGAAACTGTTATTTTACGCATTTTAGTTGATCTAACCATTTGTCAGACTTGAAGATAGGGAACTTTAAACTTAAATTGAAATATTGACAACTACTATTGTAATATATAAAACAAATTGACAAGTCGTTTTCCATAGAAATCCATAAACATACGGAAATACATAACCATACGGAAAACTTAGACAGAAAAGAGGAGGCGGTAACGCTTAACCGGATTTGGAATCCCCTACTAAAGAATGCTAAAGTGGCAACACCGCAATGCAATGTTACGCCATTAACAGGACATCACATATCTCATAAACTGAATGAACTCAAGTGGCTGAACATGCAGAACAGAAGCAGGCTTCTACGCAAGCTACTGCGTAAAATCTCATTCCGTACATTAGGTACAAAGGAACTGTTACTCCACCCTCTCATCGAACTGACATATTTAGACGGTCTTTTTCGTATTAAGTTCACTCATCTATACTTCCATTCCAGCTAATATAAAGAGTCTAAATATCGAATAATTTTAAAAAAATTCAATCTCTTATTGTTTGCACAAACTCATATATAATTCGAGATAACGCATTAAGTGGATCAATAAAACTAACGCTAATGACTTATGTTAATGATGCATGTTTTTTTCGTTTTTATTTCTGAGTAACTTGTATATGTAACTTGTATATATGGAATGTCCTGTGGTCTGACCAGAAAAAGCTATTTTGTGATTAATCTTCTGCCACTTGAGGTTAATAACAGAGATATCATGCACTGTAGTACATGATACCATCTTATCTCTGGCGATTTCAGAAATGTATATCTACCTGTTACTAATTGTATTGTATGTGTGAGAAATAAAGACCTATTATCATTATTATCATTATTATTATTAATAATAATAATACTTCGGCCAATAGCAACGCAGCAACAAGTGAGGCGGACTACCCGAGTCAACATAAATACCACCTACGTACTAGAAATCACCAGTCATCGGTGAATCATCAATTGAATAAACTTCTGAAGAAGCCAGTACTGGCGAAACGTGGCAATGCAGTTCCAAACTACGACCGCCTTCAAACCCGAATGGAGATGGTAGCACTGAATATCCAAAAAACATGCTTCATAAAATACTTTATAAGCCAGCCTATGTAAACAATCATCCGCTGTGTGAACCGGTGGTTCGAACCGCAAGGCCGGATGATAAAAGGTAAGACCTCGGTAAACTCATCTCGCACAAATTTCAACTTTTGAGAGGTTAACAGACTTTAACAGATCAAGATTTAAGAGATTCGTCAAAGAATCTGTTTTTCGAAAAGTGCTTTTCAATCAGTCCGATCATGGCCCCCTGGATGCAATTTCAAAATTGACTCTGCAAAAATTGAGTAGGCGAAAATGTAACATTCTGATCCAGAATTGCCTCATAACTCTAAAATTGTACAGGGTATTCCGTTTAAAAATTCAGAACCGGTTAAACCGGAAGTGGCGGAAGAGTAAAAAATATGTGAAAACTATCCTCTTCACATAACAATACTTGTCTATAATAGATTCGTTTACACCCGGTAGAATATAGTGAATAGTGAATTTATCTATAAATGTAGATTCTCGGGATTTGTAAAATAATTAAAATGGAGAAATAGAAAGACAAAAAACAGAAATACAAGAGCCTACATAATACCGCAAGTATTATGTATCTTTCCTCAATCTTTTTTCATTTTGTTCCTGTTTTTTTTGGCGTGATTTATTTTTCTTTCATTATTAATAATTTTATTGTTGTTTTCATTTTATTTTTATCGTTGTTTTAATAAACTAAAATAATAATTCCAGGTGATATTTACTTAAAAACTTCATTTCTTTTTCAATACGCATTTCTACAACAGCGTCATTTCCTTCAAGTAGTCGGGAATTGTATTTAATTGATATTGAAATATTGGAAAATCGCCTTTCAAATGGTTTCCACATTCATATTCACAAAACAAACCACAATGCTCTGCACTTCGTGGTTACCTTGGCATGAGAATTATTTCTAACAGGTATTTAGCTTTCCTACCTCACTCGAATACATATGCTTGACATTCGAACACGTTTGGAATTTTCAACTGATGTCTGCAATGTAATCACTTTCGTTTTTGAAGGAAAGTAAAGTGAATCACAATCAATTATGAGAGTTGCTCGATCTCTTTATACCAAACCCGATGTCCACTTTGTTCTTGCTCATTTTCACTTCCCATTCAAGAGCAAGGTAGATTCAAAGTAATTCGAGGTGATTGCGATCCATTACAACATTGACAAAAAAATCTTTCTGGTGAATAGTGAGCGGTTTTATTATTAACGATTATGTCTTCGAAAGCGTGTGAATCTCATGAAAATATCGAAATGATAGAATTTTAGTAGGATATTGTGAAATATTTGCTATTCTTCGAAATTCTAATTATGTGCTATCTCTTGAATTATTCATGTGCTGAATTTTTTCTGATGTTTCTGAACTTCATTTCCTTTTGAAATCTAATGGACCAATCATAAATTTCAAAATTCGTGATTGGTTCTGGAGTGTGTATATCATTCTTACTCTAGTTATTTCAACAATGTCTCTTATACTTCGGTTATTTTTCTTTTTTCTTTTGAAAGATTACGAGTCGGCTGACATCTATGCTCAATAATTCGAACCACAAACTCAAGGAAAACATCAAGTATTGTCATAAGGAACCGTCGTTTTCAAAGCTTCTTCTTTGGGACTCTGGTGTCTTTTAGTTGCTTTGCAGTGAAAGCTGCAGGGATAGGCAGAAGACAAATCTCGTACAGCAATCAATATCGGTCTGGCCTTTCAACTGCATTGGGATCATCGTTTAACTTTGATATTCGTGGAATGAGTCTTCTGTCTTTGTAAGTCTTTACTTTCTATAAATTAAAGTAATATAAACATAAATCTTCTTTGATTGACAAGTGTTTATTTTGTGAAAAAAATAGACAAAGGTGTGTTTATCTAGTGTATCCTCAGTAAACATAAATGATGAAAACTATACAATATTTAACCTAGCTGCATCAATATAATCTTCAACTGTATAAAAATTATTTTTGAGTCAATAGTTTTTTATAGTTGATTAAAAACCAAAAATCCAAAGATTTGACAAATGAGTACAGATGATTGCACAAATAAAAATTCAATAATTTTTTCCGACCAACGGCTAGCCTATTCCGTGAATTTTTGGTGGTTCTGTCATTAACGTAGAATATTAAACGATATTTACTATTTTATGAAAGTTGTCAGCTAATATCGTGAAATATCCAAGTGGTGTTTCTGAACTTTTCCATACCGTTGAAAACTAAGGATAGGTTACATAGTATTGCCAAAAATATCAATTTTGTCAATTTTAAAGAGTAACAGTTTTAGAATCCAAAAACTCCAGAATACATGCATTAGGTTCATTACGGTTACGAGGAAACGAGAACACATTTCCCATCTGTTCGGGGATGTGCGTTGGTTGAATATGGAATCCAGACGAACATTTCATTCTGCTACAATTTTTCAAAAACTCCTTAAAACAAAAAACCCTCCTATCTTTATGAAAAAGTATCCCTTAGAACTGAAGCACACCATCTCAACTTGAGATTCAGGACACACTTAACAATACCACAGCATAAAACCTCTGTATTTTGCGGATCTTCCACTTACCATGTATAATCGGATATTCATTGAATATAAACCTCTGCCATTAGAAAGCTCCAAGCTCAACAAAATATAAATATATTTGTATTTCAATTTCGCTGTAGGTATATACTTATTGCACTGTTCTAGATAGCATAGTGTTTTTTTGTTTTTCCTCTGTTTTTTTTTGTTGTTACGGTTGGATGGAAGAGTAATCTCTGCGATGAATTACGCAGATATTGAATCCTGCCCTTCGATTGATTGTAATTGTATGGAACCATCAATAAAAGCCATTATGAAGAAAAGAGAAATGAAACTTTCTATGTTTTTTACCATTTTGTAACTTACTGCAGTAACGTTAGTTATAAATAAAAGTGGTGAAAACTAGGACATTTTCATTTATCTTTTCTTCACTATGATTTCCTACCCCGTAGTAATGACTACATCCATCAATTTACTAAAAGTCATTATCATTATTTTTTCACTGTAGTGTGCGCTGGCCCTATCCCCCGAAACCCCGATACATTCGGGAGGGAGCGCCAGAATTATCAACCAATGATCGCTCTCCACACCGTGTTGTAAGTGATCATTGGGTCCGAGAATCCTGTACTCTGAGCAAGCGCAGTGAGCCAAGAAAGACAGCCTTCTGCATCTGTGCGGCTAAGATTTCTGCCTTAGTGCGATTAGCCGGTGTGATTTTAAGATTCGAGAGTAGAGAGGACATCATTCCACCAAGGACTCCAATAATCAGAACAACCATCTTGACAGAGGGGATAGAGTGTGCGGAGTTCGAATAGAAAATCTCGATTTTTTATCCGTTTTTCCTCCTCTTTTCTGACGATATTCGTCTCGCCAGGAACTGAAAACCCCACGACAAATATCGTTTTGCTCTGGTGGTCGAGAACGACCACATCAGGACCAATTATTATCATTATTATTTTTATTATTTTTCATCGTAGTGTGCGCTGGTCAGGCCCTATCCCCCGAAGCCCCGATACATTCGGGAGGGCGCGTCAGCAGTATCAACCAATAACCACTCCCCACACCGTGGGGTGACTGATCATTGGGTCCGAGAATCATGTGCCCTGAGCAAACGCAGTGAGCCAGTGAGTAAAGATTTCTCTCCAGGATGAATTATTTTTAAATCGAATATTGAATATGTACTCTGATGATATTTCAGATTTGTCATTTAAATTAAATTGAGTTTGTAAAATAAATAATAAACTGATAATGGTGCTAATTGCGGGAGGTTTGATGTGGGTCGAAATAAACAAATAAAGAGGTTATTAATAAAAACCTCACTGAACTTCTGTCTAGTTATTTTCCACGTAGATTAATATTTACTGGAAATGGAACTCACGACGTGTTATTTAATATTATTAATAGCTTTACCATTAGCGAATAGTTCATACATTGGTAGTGTGCTTGACTCGGAATCCAATGATTATAGATTCGATTATGATGCTTCCAGATAGCTCGTGTAGTAATCCACATTAACTACCTAGAAAATGCTGATAGCTTCAGTTGTCAATGCCTTCAACACAAAAAAAATCAAGATAACACAAAATAGCTACCAATACCGTTCCTAGTAACATTATTTGAGTTTTTTTAACCAATGTACTGACCTTTCCATTTGTATTTCCAGATACGAATGCCTTTTTGGGCGAGACGATGCCGACGGATGGGACGTCAGACAAGCCATGAACGATCTAACTGGGTACGACTCTGTTCCGGAACCCCGAATAATCATAGCAGCTTTGCATGCTTGCAGACGTCTCAACGATTACGCGCTATCTGTTAGATTTTTGGAAATGGTAAAGGATAAATGCGGACAAGATGTAGACAAGATCTATCCGTATATAGTTCAGGAAGTTGGAGTCACCGTCGCAGAACTCGGATGCGATTTTCCGGAGAGTTTGGGATACGACAAGCCAGAGTTGTACATGCAATCTGTTTTCGATATGTAGTTTTCTAATGACCATTTGATGATACCGATGATTATTATATCATTAGAAATTATGCCCGGTTTGATGTTGTAGGCGATTGTCGTTGTGATTATTAAGATGGTTTATAATGTTTTTATTGTTTATTCATTTTGTCTGGTTCGCTACTTCATTGTGGGATTTTACAACACAGTTTTGAAAAAACGCAACACGTGTTTAGCTATACAATAGCCTCCTAAGCGTATCTATACTAGACGTCTGAAAAAGCTATTGTATAGCTTGTGTTACGTTTTTGTGAAACGCACGTGTTGCGTTTTTGTGAAACTGTGTAGGTAGTTGAAATGTGACAATGAAGTGTTATTTGAATACAATATAGATTTTCATCAAATGTCGCTTTCTCCTACTTTGTATAAATTTTAACCATGTTTGCGAATACCAAAATTCATTGTTTGATAGTTTTACTCAGTAGTGACCTTTTTTATTCTCAAGTATGTAGTTCAATTTGTGAATAATTTAGCTTTCGGAAGAAATGTCCACGATCAATTCCTTCAACTACTGACAGTACGCATACAGTACGCATCAAGTCCTGAGAATGATACAAATTGTACCTGTGAAGAAATATAAGTCCATCCAAATCATGAAGATGCAGACCTGAGAGCTGAAATCACACATGGCGTATTGGTTACACTCAAAAATGGTGAATCTCAACAAATGCTAATTTGGGTTGAACTATGATTCACGGTTAAATAAAATTAAAATTAGTGTGGATAAATTACTTGAGATATCATTTAGAATATTGGTAAGAACAGATCAAAGTCTGAACCATCAATTATTCACCTATTAACTCACTATGGTTCTGAAGAATTTGCTCAAAAATGTAATCTTGCAAAACAATATTTTGTGAATATTAGTTGTAATACTTTCCGTGCCAAGCCAGTGGAGTTGCTACCCGTGCCAAGCCAGCGAAGGTCGCTAGTTATAAAAAAAGGTCAATCATACATCTGTTTAGAAAAAAAAATTTAGATTTATATAGATCGTATCGAAGGTGTTACTACCTCCATTCGGATTTGAAGGCCGTCGTAGTTTGGAACAACAGTTCCAGGATGCAGTTCCAAACTAGGACGACCTTCAAACCCGAATGGAGATAGCAACCTAGAAAATCTTGGCGCGAAAGCCTTAACCGATCGTATCCAAGTTTTAAAATCGTTCAAAATCAGTTCAATAGTCTTCTAGACACTCTAGACAGCTGAAAGGTGCAAATTAAACTCAAAATAAATAGTATTGCATTCCATTGATCTTTAATCTAGACGGCACGCTGATTTGTTTCGGATATTTATTTTTAATATCTACCAAAACCAGATTATGTTGGATTGTCAGAAAGTTTTTTTCGTAAATACAATTAATAGGTTAATAACAATCAATATGATAATAACAAATTGTAAATTATATGAAAAATGGGTAAGGAAAAAGCAGAATCATTCATTTTAATTGATTTTTTTTCATGGATAAGCTCTGAAGTGAAAGAGCAAGGTTTATAAACAATCTGTCAAGATAAAGTAACAAAAATCATCCCACATTCTGTGTTGTCGAAGATGTTCCTCGAAAAAGATACTCATGTCATGTTTATTCATATGAGTACGACTCTTTATCATATTGATTGGAAAGTATCAGTAAAAGGGAAGAGTCAGTATATCCAAGAACAAAGAATGAATAAATTCGAAAATACAATTCACCATCATTGATTTTTCCAAATACCAACCAAATTTCAAATTATTTTGCAAAAAACAGAATTTGCAAAATTGATGGAAAATTGGGATTGAACAGAACTTTGGTATGAGTAAATGAATTGAAGATCACCAGAATTGAGAGTTATTTTTGAAAAATTAATCATATTCAAAGTAAAATTGAATCAAGTAATTGAAAAAAACGCCAAAGTTTTACACTTCGGGGAATAGTTACCTTATTTATCTAAAAATATTTTTGTCACTTACAGTATAGCCCTGATTCAAATGTTTTGCTGTTATCACTCACACCTGCACTCACAAACTGATGCTTAAAGTTCGCGGGACCATCGTTGAATCTGCCGAGGCCTTGATGACCGCGCCATCCGGATGTTCTTTTGTCCAATTTCCGGGAAAGCATCGAATCGTTCGGGTCACTGGATGGTCATTGCTCACCGTGTGTATAGTACTATTTTGCAACTTTATAGTTTATTAGATTTTCATGTTCTATGTAGGGATTCTAAAGTGTGTTGTATGATTTTCAGGTTTGGACTCGATTCACTTGAGCTGACCTTGTAGCACTGAGGGTGGGAGCAAATGGAGCATTTATGATATACTAGTTTATACCCGCGGCTTTTTCCGCGTTGAATTTGGTTTGTCACATAAAGTTTCGTGACAGACAATTTTGAACAAATAATTACAATATTTTTTTATTAACCCAAAACTTCAGGTTTCCAAATTCAAAACTGACGAAATACAATAAAATCTTTAAATGCCTATTTTTTCCTGTTGGGAGTGGAAATTCCTGATTTCCCTTTCTTGAATCTCATTTACGCTATACAAAGGACCTACCTTCATATTTCAAGATTCTAGGTTTAGAAACTTCGGTTGTACATTGATATAAGAGTGTCAGTCAATCAATAGGTACTCACTTATACAATACTGAATGGCATTAGCAAAAAAAACCGGAAAGGATTAGAATGGAATACATTGGTGAGCCTACTCCTACTAATATCATAATAGCGTGAAGTTTGTGAGCCTAAACAGCTTAACACATAGGGTAGGTTCCCACATTAACGTCGAGAAAACAGCGGGGAACAGCTAGTATTCTATAAGTGGGAACCTATCGATTTAGCGACACTCTTATATTAACATACATCCGAACCTACTGGACCTAGAATCTTAAAATATTCAGGTAGGTTCTTTGTATAGCGTAAATAATCATCAAGAAAGGAAATCAGGAATTTTCAACCCCAAGGGAAAAAATAGGGGTTCAAAGATTGTATTGAATTTAGTCAGTTTTGAAGTCGGAAACCTGAAGTTTTGGTTCGATAAAAAATATTGTAACTCATTGTTTGATATGGTTTGTCACGAAACTTAAATGTGACAAACCAAATTCTACACGGGCGAAGCCGCGGGCAACAGCTAGTAATTTATATTTTTACTTTAAAAATACACTAACAAAATATACCAACTGCACCAAGTAATGAATATCTTCTAGAATCAAGTTCTGTTACCTATAAAGAAATCTCGCAAAACTAACACCACCGTCGACGGCGTCTGCTCCCACGCGTATGCTTACGTTCGGGTTGCGTTCTCGGCGATGGCGCTTCTTTTGCTTAGTCCACCCCTCTACTCGCGCACATGGTCCACCGTCGTCTTACAGTAGACGCGACGCGTAATAGCTTTCTGCATTACGTCAAGTTATCCTTATCGTGATACCTTTCAAATGAGTAGTCTAAATTGCTTTGTGTAAAAGACAAGGTTTATCTCTATTAAATACTCAAAACGACAACTGTATCAATTTTCATAAGAATTTGACGGATATTCTGAAATTTGTATTGCAAAAATATTATCCAATTCAATTGTTTTCATGGCTCAGTATTTTGCATATAGTAGCTACAACATTAGAGGTAGATATATGCTATCGCTGACTTTAGTTCAGAAAAATTCAAGATAAACAATCTTACGGTACATTATCATTATGCAACTCTAACTGTATAGGCAGCGCAAGCTGAGATACCTCTCAGGGACCAAGAATTTTTTCGACCTACTTAATACTTATCGTTACATTATGACCAAAATTACAAAACCTTTTGAATTGTAGCGTATATGTTATTCTGATGTATAAGCTGTATTTATGTGAAGTTTCATCTAAATCCGTTCAGTCTTTTAGGCGTGAAAGATCCACAAACATACCTACATACATACATTCATCGTCACAAACTTTCACATTTATAATAATAGTATAGATTAGTATTCCATCTTCACACAAAAAATGTAGGAATCTTCCAAACAAAGGAAGGAATAAGTTTCAAAAAATTACCTCGATACACAGATGCGTAGATCATGCTTAGAAGTAACTTTCCGACAAACTGGAAAAAACCCTCTCGAAACAGGTGTTATCATATAAACATTGAATTACATGAAAGAAAAGTACTTTCGAAACAAATACTTTTATGTGAACGCTGAATTATTCGAAAAACACTTTTCTCTATTCAGTTTGTATAGATTTTCTTCGGTTTTCTTTGAAAAATAAGGGTGTCCCTTATTTTTCAAAGTCTTATTTTTTCAACGCATACCTCTTAAACGTACAAGTTGTACCGCTCGCGCCGCGCGTTCTTCAATTGTTAGTTAATCCTTGATTGAGTGAGTCGTTAACGTGAATTGTTTCATTTTTCAAAATGTCTATCGAACTGAGAAGTAATAAAACAAGTATTTACTTAATTGGTAATGTCAATTATCAAATAACGGGTGCAAAATTGCCGTCTAACCGTCAAGTTCTCCCTGTTTTATTTTTTAACATCCACGAAGTTAAATTGACTGTAAATGAAAGTGCAAATCTAGTAATTTGGAAGTGTAATCATCTTCTGGGAAAAAGATAGAATACCTATTAGAGCTCAACCTAATTGCGTAAAGAAGCTTATGGGTCTTTATCAAGAATGGCGAGAGCTGCAAAAGAAATGTAAAAAAACGCAGGATATTTATAAACGTCGTGAGGACTTTCAAAAAAAATTCGATAATTTATTCGATATCGCTCACGCTGATGCTTTAACCATCTTGAAAATAGATGAAGATAAAATCGTCCTACCAGACAGCTGGGGCGACCAGGTTGCTTGGCGGGAGTTGACAAAAAATTAGCGGAGAAGGAAGAACGAGCCAGACAGCGAAAAATGGAAGAAGAAACAAATATCTTCAGAAAACATATCGGCAACTTCGACTCCATATAGTTTTCCATCTCTTGAGGACCTAGAATACCAATCCAGCAGCTCTGAGACAAGTGTAGAAGAACCTCAAACTTCCACATCTCAATCAGTAAGTTCTCTAACTACAAA
>WOGN01004572.1:0-13966 GCA_015342105.1 Leptinotarsa texana | reverse complement strand
TTTTTTCTTGGTTTGGCCGATATAGAATTTGTTGCAGTCCGAGCATTGTATACTGTATATCCCGTTTTGGTCTTTGTCTTCTTCTCCTTCATAGTTGTCTATTTTTTGTGTTATCTTCGTGTTTGGCTTGTATGTTATGTTGATGATCAGTGGTTTGAAGACGTTTGTTAGTTTTTTGGTTTGTTCACTTCTCATGAAAACACCCCCGTATCTTCCATAATATTCGTGGTAGAACTATGAAACTCTCAGGACTGATGGAAATGCTCAAAATGCACCTATCACCTGAATGAGGTTGGCCAAAGTGGTATGCACTGTCCGCCACTCGCGAAGGAACACCCCATTTTTACCGTGGACGGACAGTGTGTATCACTTTGGCCAACCCCATTCAGGTGGTAGGTGAATTTTGAGCATTATCATCAGTCCTGAGTGTTTCATCGTTCCATCTCGAATATTACGGAAGATACGGGGGTGTCTCCATAAGAAGTGAGACAAATTCAGATTTTTCAGGACATAAATTTTTTCAGGAAAAAGTGTATCCGCATTAATTTGGTAGTCCCGATCACGAATCTGAAGCGATTTTGAGCCTATTTTGCCCCCTCATATGTTTTACCGTAAAAATGGGGTGTTCCATCGCGAGTGGCGGACAATAAATATCACTTTGGCCAACCCCATTCAGGTGTTGAATGCATTTTGAGCATTTCCATCATTCCAGAGAATTTCATCGTTCTACCTCGAATATTACAGAAGATACGGGGGTGTTTCCATGAGAAGTGAGTGTATATATATCGGGGTACATTGATATATACTTATAACATTATCAATTGGGAAAAGTGGTCTATTTCATAACTATTTCATAATAACAACAAACCCCAAAAATAGCATTGGCGACGAGTGATAAATTACTTTTGAGTGACTTATTTTCAACGAATCCCATAAAATGGCAAGTTTGGGACGTATCAGAGAGTTTGATCCTCATACTTGTGATTTTATAATCTTCATTCGCAGACTGGATAACTAATTTACTGTCAATAATATGAAGGATGACAAAAAACGTGCTATGTTGTTGAACGTTCTCATTGAAGAAGCCTACAGATTATTCTACAACCTAGCCTTACCTGATAAACCTGAAGATAAGTTGTTTGAAGATTTGACAATTTTGTTAAAAGAGCATTTCACAGTCAGTGAATCAGTCTTTGCCTATCGTTATAAATTCTACAATTCGACGAAATCACCGCAGGAAAGTTACTCGGAATGATCCGCGAGGATAAGGAGTCTTGTTTCATGTTGTGAATTCGAAGCAAATGTACTAGATATCCTCTTAAGGGACCGTTTTGTTATTGGTTTCCAAAATGAAGAAGTACAAGATAGAGGAGAAGAAGGACTGTACATTCAAAGAAGCCATTCATATAGCTTCATGCAGAATGGCTGTCGAGCAGAATACCTTGTTGAAGAAACCAGTGATCACATTGGAACTAGATCTTCATCACGTGTCACTTAGAGAGAAACGTCATACTACGTATCCTGTGACGAATCGACCATCAATAAGTGCAAGTGGAAGTGCCAGCCAAAAATGTGTAGTTTGAGAAAGGGTAAATCACCCATCGAACAAGTGTCGTTATCGTGAATTTTCATGTAACTTGTGTAAAATCAAGAGACATCTGGCACCAGTATGTCCAAATAAACACGGTAGGAGAAACAATTCAAGAAATTTCCAAAATTTTGTAGAAGTAAACGATGATGAATGTTTTTCGATCAACTCATGTTTGGTGAGTAATGATCCTTATCATATCGAAGTTATGATTGGCGATAAAGCATATTGTTTTCAACTGGACTCAGGGGCGAGTATTTCAGCGGTGTTAGAAAACTTTCATCTGAGCAATTTCGAAAAGTATCCACTCATTCCATCACAAAAAGTTTTGCATTTTCATAATCGCGAAGTTATTACACCTTTGGGCATTTTTCAAGCTAAAATGTTTTATAATGATGTGTCTCACGTTATAGATATATTTGTCAAAAATAATGGGCAATTCCAATACTGTGACATGATTTTATGGGCCATTTCCACCTGAAAATCACGGCTTTAGTGAATTACCCCGATACTTATACTAGTATCGAGAAAATGATAAACAAGTAAGAAGGAGTATTTGTTCCCGGCCCAAATACTTTTTTTAAAGGAACTGTAACGTTAAAATTGAAAAATGCAGCAATAACCCCTAAATTTTTTCGTGCCAGACCCTTACGTTATGGTATGAATGATAAAGTAGATGCAGAACTAATCAGATTGGTAGAGTTGGAAATTTTGAAACCTGTTGATTATTTACCTTCGGCAACTCCCATCGTTACCAATTTGAAAAGAGACGGTTGAGTCAGCATATGTGGAGATTTCAAGATTACTATCAATCCTGTTTTTGAAATTGATCAATTTCCTCTTACTAGGATAATTTATTTTCTAGATTCCAGGTCGTGACAATTTTTTCAAACATTGAACTATATCAAGCCTATGCACAGATATGCTTAGATGATAAATCAAAATAATCGGTTACGACATCCATCCATAAGGGTTTATTCCAATATCAAAGTCTGCCGTACAGTCTTGCATGCGCATGCGCCAAATTTCAAAAGATTATGGGATCCCTACTGCATATTATGGAAGGATCTGTAGTTTTTCTAGATGATATTCTAGTTTGCGTAAAAAACAATATCGAACACAACTCGCCACTAGAAAAGGTTCTTGATCGTTTACAAGAAGTCGGTGTAAGAGTCAGTGTTGATAAATGTAGTTTTCACCAGTACGAAGTACAATATTTGGGTTTTATAATCAATAAGGACGTGTTGCATACGTCTCAAGACAAACTCCTTGTGATAAAGAATGCTCCCGTTCCTGAAAATGTTACCCAATTGAAATCCATATTCGATAAATTCATTCCAAACCTTGCAACAGTGCTAAATCCCTTATACAGTTTGTATAAAAAAAAAGGGTTCAATTGGAGTCATAAGTGTGACTACGTATTCTGAAACTGAGAACTGACGCGAGTCCTTATGGTATTGAATGTTTGATAAGTCATGTCTTTTTAAATAAAATAGAGAAACCTATAGCATATGCGAGCCGTACGCTCTCGGATGCCAAGAAAGGTTACAGTCAGATTGAGAGAGAAGGTCTCTGTATCATTTATGCTTTGTGCAAGTTCAACTAGTACTTGTATAACAGAGAGTTCATTTGGGTAACCGATACTAAGCTTTTAATGGTAGTTTTCAATACAAAAAAGGGTATACCGCAGTATTTAGCGAATAGGTTACGCCGCTGGGCTGTCATTCTCTCCAATTATCGTTATAATATCGAATATGAGAAGTCCGCAAAAAATAATGCAGATATTCTTCATTACGCAACTAGGCAACATATACAGTTTGACGAAGTTTTACAAAAAATAATCAAGTACGTAAGATTTGGTTGGCCTAGAAGTTCAAAGCATGGTGCAAAGTTCAAACAATACTATTCGATTAAAGACGAACTTACAATGGAGATTGACATTTGAATTTGGAATCATCGAATTGTTATACCAGGCGGACAAAGGAAACATATATTGGCGCAACTTCATTCATCTTACTAAGGTGTCGTCAAGATGAAAAGTATTGCTCGTAATCTTTTTTTTTGACCAGGTATCAATGACGATATCGGAAAACTCAAAAATAGCCAAAGAATGTCAAAATTGTTCTTTCAATAAGGCTAGTCCTTGGAAATAGCCTGAAGAACTTTTTTGCAGATTACGTATTGATTATTTAGGACCATTTTTGGATTATCACTATTTTATCGTGCTAGATGCACATTTTAAATTGATTAAAGTCTTCCCTACAAAAACGACTACTTCAAGTTTCACTATAAAAGCATTTCATTCTACATTTTCATGATTCGGAATACCCGAATATTTAGTATCTGACAATGCCCAGAATTTCAGCTGTTCTTAGAAAATTACGATATTACACAAGTAACGTCACCTCTTTTCAATCCTCAGTCGAACGATGCTGCAGAGGTGACAGTAAAAATTGTCAAAAAAATGCTCCAGGCAATAATAGAAATATTGATATTTCTGCAGCATTAAACAATTCCTTGTTCGATTACAGATCTCCTGCAGAGGAAATCAGGAAAAAAGTTCTCCAAAAGCAAGTAAAACAAATTAAAAATTTTCGAGGGAAGGCAATACCAACATTTTACGGTAATGAACACGTTATTGTAAAAGATTATCGTTCAACAAATGAAGTTACATGGACACCTACGATCATGAAAAAAAAATTGTAGGCAAATGTACATTTATAGTTTCTGTACCTTCTTATAATCGTATATGGAAATGTCATACAAATCAGATCTAAAATCAGATGTTAAATGTCGTTTACCTGTCACTGATATTGAAAGTGCAAAACAAAATGAAGAAAAATCTGAAACTGTTGAACCAAACTGCTCGAGTTTATTTGAACAATTTCAAGGAAACAGTTCACTCTCGATTCCCGAAACATTCGATCGTGGAGATGAATCTATTACAAATACGGAGTGGTCCAAACGTAATGTCAAGCCTCCGGTAAGATTAACTTATAAGTAATCAGGTTCATTACCAAATAAATTTGTTGTTATATGTTATTGATTTCGAAATTTCCAAAATATTCTTTATGTTGAGAGGGAAGAGTGAAATATATTTCACTTCCAAAATATCTACTTCCCTGACTTTTCTACATACTGCTTTGTTTCTTTGTTTTATGTATTTCTTATGAAGGGTTGTTATAATGTCTAATGGTTTTCTGCATTGTAGAAGGCAGTATCTTTTAATTGTTGTTCACGTAAACTTCGATATGCATCGTTTGCATATCGTTTCGAAGTGTACTACTATCCTAGTACTACTATTCTACTACTATTCTATTAGTACAACGATGTAGTAGTAAAACGATGCAAATTCAAGATGGCCGCATCTTCAAAATGGCGTATTACATAATGCCTTGTGATACTAAGGCACTCAATGAACTGAATAGAATGAGAAAAATTGAGTGACAAAACTAAAAAGTGGAAGTTTGAAAATAAAATAAGTGACATGGTTTGCGATGGAAAAAAATCGCCGAAAACTCAAAACACTTCTAACTTTTCTGCCTCTCACCAACAAACTTAACAAGTTGAATGGTTAGACAGCTTTAAATTTATGTTCAAGGCGATTGTACCAACATAAAATAATCGGTAATGGAAAGTACATAGACCGCGAAATTTCCCTATATTATGCAATGAAAATTCCTAGAATAGTCGAAACAGCTCATTTCCAATATTCCTGGAACATTCTCAAAATGTTTTCAGAATATTTTGAGAACATTTTCTGAAGGATGGAGGAAAGATCGAACGCAATATACTAGTAACTACATAATTCTATAAAAGTGGTAGACAACTTTTCTTGTCGAATTTTACTAGTTCGAACTTCCATTGTATAATATGATTTGAAATATCTGAAAGAACAAATTCAAAATCAATTGGAAAGGATAACTGAAAGTATTTATTATTTTAAAAAATGAAACGTGAAATGAACAATCAAAATCGAAATAAATCAAAAAAGAATTCAAATCAAGTCATTTCACGATTATGTGTAATTGATGACTTGCTTATTTTGTGGTAATTCATGGTCACTTCCAAGAAATGAATGAAAACACTTTCGTCTACTTTCCACTAGTTAATTTTTTCATACGGATGGTTTCTGGTTTTACGCCATTATGAAGTATAAAACTAAAATAAGACCATTTTAGTTATATACTTGATAATGGGGTTAAACCCGAAACCGGTCGTATAAATAAAATCTACTAGTGGAAATTAGACAAAAGTGTTTTTATTCATTTTATTAATGTCATTTCACGATGTTTCGATTGTTAGTATTCACAATCTTTTTCAGGTGATGACTAGACAATTCATCCGAGAGATGACTATCAATAGGTCAATCGAAAAATTTCACCTATCCCCTCTTCCCTCTCACCGCTTTACCAGTTTAGCAGAAGTTGGCCGTTTTTCGTTTGATCAGAGGTTTCCTGAGATTTCGAAGCTTATTACATCATATCAGACAATGGAAGTCAAAACTAGTAAAATTCATTAGTAACTGTTATTAAGTAATACTCTGTCATATGTTATTTCGCTAATAATACGATAATTGATGTCGGGGACTTATGTATAAATTCAAACGATATTCAGAAACTTTGCTTCTGATTGAAAACATTCATCGATAATGCTATATCCCTAAATTGGGACTCGATGTATTTTTTCTGAAAAAGAGCGCTGCCTGGAAATACTAACTCCCGCGTCAGAATTTTGTTCTATTGGTCAACTTGTTTCCATTCTTTCAATTGAATTCATTGAATTTATTTCGAATAGGAGAATAACACAGCAGAACAATGAGAATATATAAAACATACTCATATTATACATATGTATCGTGAAGCATTTTGGATTATATGTGAAAGAACAACATCATTATATGAATATGGGAGTTATTTCAAACAATTCATATTTTTCCATTCAGTTATTCAACTATGGAATTTATGTTCAACCCTTATGAAAAGTGATAGTCATAAACCCAATATAAAATCAAATTCATTGAATACTATGAGGAAATGAATTTTCAAGAGTTGGTCAATATTTCTTCTCATAATCTCCTACACGAAGTTCTCATATCCTGGTTTCTGTTTCCTACAAACTACATATCTAAATGGCGACAAATACTTCATGTGTCTTGGTTATTAGGTTTACTTCAAAGTAAACTCCATACGTTTCGTTCGGTTATCCAATCGTTAAAAAAGAACAATTGCTTGTTTCTCTCGAAATAGCTTCCTTTTCACATTCTTTACGAGAAAGTGCCAAATCTAAGAAAGGATTTGTGGTCTACAGATTGCTGCTATTAGCGCTAGAGGAATTCAACTATAAATTACAAAAGAACTCATTTCGGAAAGACGCCGACAAATAATACATCTACCACATGAATCGAAACAACAGCTTGTTGTTATTGTCGTAATAACAGAAAGGACAACAATATCAGGAAGTGTTCATTCAGTGATTGACCTCTTGTTCTGAATTTCCGCAGAATAGAAGTTCTGACGTTTTTCACACTAGAGCTTCTTCTTATACAGAGTGAATGAATGAAAAGAAAACATTGTCACTACGCTAACAAAGCAGGAAGATGTAAGAAAGGGGAAGCACATTTCTTTCACTACCAAGCAATGATGATATTCAGCAATATAATGTTGAATAACGGATTAAGTGTGATGTCGTTTCAAAGCACTTGAAATTCATTTGTCTTTTTCGAGTTGTATTCCAATTTATAATTCTCCTTGATAGTTAAATAAATTCCCATTTGTGTCCATACCATAATGGAGATTTTGTTCCAAAGAATTTCCGGAATCAATCGACAAAACAACTCACTTCAAATCATTTATGGTCAAAATATACTCTATTATTCATTACCTTTTTTGTTTAACAAATGGATTGTTTCAAATCAGAACTTTTGTATTCCGTGTTCAATCAATGACCCATGGTTTCCAAAATGCGACTTCGGATGTGATGATAGATTTTCATCAAGTTGGGAATATCTATCAAATATAATCCGTGATAATCCTATGTAATGTAAATATAACACTTGAATATTCAAGAATTCTATAGATATTTGTGCGTTCAGGGTTGTCTATTTTCATATTTTGAACCCGTATATTTTCTAACTAGTTTTTGATATTTTCTATGATATTTTTGAATACCGTATCTATTTTTAGTACAAAAAACATCTCAATTGATGGAAATATTGAACAAGCATTGCTATAACACAAAAAATGAAGGTAATGAAATTCAAATCTCGGATTCCTTCATTTCCACATATTCTTCGAAAATTCGTTCTCGCAATTCCTATTCTCGCCTAGCACTGCATACAAATGAGTTATTAACTCACTTTGGAAAATCTTATGCTCATTAAAAATATATGTGACTTGAAATTCAATCTCAAAATCACATAGCGATATTCTAATCAATTCAGCTCAAAATGTGCGGGGTGGCATTGAACTATTGTCCATCAATAAATCAAAAACTAATCACTTCCATTAGTTTCAAAAACACATTTTTGATGTAACTGAAATTGTCTCAGAATGTCGCCTAAGAATAGTTTCGCATAATTTATTATGTGGCTTGAGAAGTATGGAGCAAAATATTCATCAAATATGTTTAAAAAAATATGTGTGGAAGGAGTAAACTTGTTGGAGGTCACACGTTGGGAGGTGAGGCCTCATTAAACCTCACCTCAGATCCGAACTGATTTTTTTGTGCTATCTTTGAAAATTACCATGAAATGCATAATGGCTACTCTCTCTTTTGGTGAAGGATGAAATTTCGTAGCAAATTCTGTCATGGTCTGACTTCTTACTTCTGAAATTGAACCGATAGTTTAGAACAGAGCCATTTTGGAATCATTCATATGGCTTCATTATTGTGAGGAGAATAATTAACTGTTAATTTGATATGGTAGTAAATAATGAACCACTTTTGTGGTAGTTCCTCTGAAAGTTTTGTTATTTGGTGAAGTTCAAAGATAAGATAACATGAGATAAAAATTCATCAATCACTCGCGATATACTTGGTATATGTGGTAAGTAAATCACATAAAAAGTACATTCAATGAATATATGATTATATTAGCCTCATTATTAGCTCTCAGACGTTCCGACTTTTGACATGACATGAATATTAGCTCAGCTTAGATCCAAAGTAAGAGGGTCTATTTGACCTTTCACCGCAACCCGCACGTGTTTATTGTGGCTCATACCTCCCAGCTTCCTAACAGAGCTGATTAGTTTGTATGGTGACTGGTCTTTCAGGTAAGATGGTAACTCTGAAAACCTGATTTGATCCCCAGCGTGGCAGACACAAAGTATGTGATCTGCTGTTTGATCATTTTCCAAACAGAGGCGACACACATTGTCTTCCGACAGACCAAGTCTCTGCATATGTTGATTCAAATGACAGTGACCTACCTATAAGAAGGTTTGTTAGACATAGTAGTTCATTCCTACTGTAGTCCAACAGCGGTTTGGTATCAAGCTCCGATGGATGTCGAACAGTGCATGGATGTCAACCAAATCGCACATAAATGAGGAACTTGAATTCGTCTGATGACTCGCTTGTTCAAAAAAGAACTTGTTTCCGGTGGATCGAAAACGAAACTCATGATGTTTGGAAAGAAGTAGAATGAGATTTCGAGACTTCAATTGAAAAAATTAATGGTAATATTCAGGTCTTCTGGTGGAATCTTGTTTTGACCCATTACAAGGCGTTTATTCAACCTTTGAAGCTTGGTATTACAGCAGGTATTAACTATGATCTCTAACAGGCCTTCTTATATGTCACTGTACAGCAGAGTACCTACATACTTTTTGCCTGCCCCTCTGGGAATCAACTCACGTTTTCAGAGTTTGACAGAGCCATACTCTTACCATATGACCTGAAAATAATCGACTTCGTTAAAAAGCTGAATATATTTGGTAGAGTGCGAATAGGTGTGAGCCACAATAAACCCTCGCGGGTTGCGGTGGATGGTTGAATAGACCCACTCACTTTGGATCTAACCTAATATTGAGATCAGTGAATTGAATTCGAAAAACATGTGTCGAATATCACATAGGAAGCATAATGCCACTGTTAGGACAGAAGGGGCATAAAAACCAATTTTTTATTTCTGAGCGAAAAACCTTTCCATCTTGTCTAAGAATACATTAGTGTCAAAGACTTGGATGATGGCGAAATTGGTTGTCAAATTGTATTAGACTCACTGGGTTTTTTCATAGGGATTCTGCAAAGGAATGGATAGCTGTTATGGAGAACTGAATCATTATCTCACTCTTCCTTTGCACATCTGGGTACATGAAGCAACCTCAATTCGTGATTTCGCCTATTTACAATTTCACTTTGATTGTTCATTCCTGATTTTCAGTCTGTTTTTAGAACGATGTTTGCCGAAACCATTGAGGCATATGGTATCTGAGATATACTCACGTTACCTGTGATATTTGCACTTCGTTGTTTTTCAGTTCTGAGGTTCAAGTAAAATTTCTATTTTGAGTGGGTCCTTTGACCTCAACCACTGCTCAATGAAATAGAGACTACAACTGATGTAGATTTTTCTCAGCTTTTTTGGTCGTCTTGCAAGAGAATTCGTTTGTAAAAGGAAGTTGAATCTACCCTGATGCACCTATTTGTAGAGATTTGATGCCATCAACCTTTCAATAGCACACAAGCCCACTACGATGCCCCAGGAGATACACACATAGTGTTCTTCAACGTTAGAGACTGAAGAAAGAAGGAAAAAATAAGAAGCAGTTTTTACGCTACTCAGCTTTCATCATCCTAACCACAAACCTGGAAAGTCGCAACTTATTCGAGCGTACTATTAACGAGGTATCATTTTTCAACTGGTGATTTTGAACATATATCTGACGATTTCTTGAAGGTGGTTGATAATTTCTATATGGTATAAATCAATTTGAAATCCCTGGATGAATCAGTAAAAAATGAAGAAGATTAGCTGAGAAATAACAATAATATTGAGCAAAAAACCAAAATTGCAATGAAATAAAATGCAAGCAATAATGAAAAAAAAAGATTGATACGAGAAGAAAATTGAAAAATTATTAACAAGAAATGAAAATTGAAAAAATCTCAACCAAGCTACTTCACGACGTTTCGATTGTTATTATCCACAATCAGTTACGGGTGATAAGTGGACTCATTCCTCCGAGATCTATAAATAGTCAGATCTCGGGTTTTGATATACAATAGCTCCCTCAAGCGTATTCATACGGCATGAAAATGTCCAAAAGATCAATCAAAAACCTTGAGAATCAATTTGAATGAAATTTTATTTTGAGCGCCATCTAACGTATCAAAATTTTTACAAATCCATGTGATATTTTGTGGATTCTTATGATGTTTTTAGCTGGTTAATCTCTAGTTGTTGAAGCAAATGCAATAAATTTCGTTTTTCTAACATTGACACTCAATAAATTAGAACTCAACCAGTTGAAAATCATTTTGATGCCTATTTCAAACTGAGTAAATACTTCTTCCCACGTTTTTCCAACAAAATTGATAGCCGTGTCATCAGTAAATGAAGTTACAGTTCCTTGGGGTACGCACCAGGTAATTTTCAGTGGGTCGCTGAGAGAGTCGTTTACCTTGGAAATTTGTGTTCAATTTGTCAAATTGCCTTAAAATATTTTCGAAGCAACACACCTCTCACCAATGTTAGCCAAACGTTGAAGAAGTATATTATGATACACAATGTCAAATGCCTTGGCCAAATCTAAAAAGACAGTTATACAATTTTGTTTATTTGAAAACAGTTGTTGATTTGGTTAACAATCTCTGAAACTGCGTTTTCTGTTGATCTGTTTTGTAGAAAATCATATTGTTATTAAAAAAAATTGTTATTATTGCAAAATAGTAGAACTCTATTTGTGAGACATTTTTCGACCATTTCAGAGGAGTAATTAAGCATAGTTATGGGTCAAAAGTTTGTTACTAAATTTTCATTACCAGACTTAAAAATCGGTATTGTGATTGAGTCTTTGAAAGATTTAGGTATTTTTCCTAAAGTAAATATTGATTTAAAATCACATATGGGTTCTAAATAGGACTCGTACAGATATCTTATCGGGACCAGGAGAAGTTTGATTTTTCTATTCGGAAATCGATTAACTCGTTTCTAGTGACTAGGTGTAGGAATATTGAATTCGTGATATCATTGCGTCTTTCTAAAACGGAGTATATAGGCTTTTCTATATTACTTGCCATATCTTCACCAATTCTGATAAAAAAGATATTGAAAAATTTCGCTTTTTCTTCATCTAATAATAATTTATTTTTATAAATTATAATATAATATCAAAACTAGAAGATTTCTTTTTTGCAATGTTATTTTTTTGACATGTTTTCATGTTCAAATCATTTTAAGCCTATAATATTTCATTCCTATAGAATTTGTTTGTAGTTTCTCGGATAACTCATTTTGTTTTTCTCCTGAGAAGATCTTGTTTTAATATGTCTCTATGGTAAATAGAAATGAGAAGACCACCTGTCATTCATAATTTCAATTATGAATGTTATTTTATTTTTCACTTTTGTACAATTATCAATATGCTTTTCTAGTTCAACTATAAAGGTATTCTATGCAGTCAGGGTCTCTGGATTGCATGATAGACTCCCAAGTCTCTTCAGTGCTTTCATGAGCTTATTATAGTTAGTGACGGTGTACGAGTTTCTCGTGCATATATCGGTTTTTTCAAATTTTCATCAAGTTTTACCGATAAAAGTATCATCTGGTGATTCGTCATATCACATTTGAATATATAAGTATTGATTTTCATGTTATATTTATTGAAATATGCACATAACAGTGGCCAATTAGACTTGTACAGTTAGTTGTTTCTCTGGTTGATTCATTAATGAATGAAAAAAATCCCATTTCAGTAATCATGCATATATAATTGTTTACTAGTATGTCAGACGTATTCAAAATATTCATATTATTGTCCCCAATGGAAATTTTCAAATCAGCATCTGGTTGGTAGGAGCAATATCTGTATCAAGTAGAACTCAATATCTGACAAGTATGTTTCCAAATTAGACGATGGTGGACGATATAATGCAGTTAATAGATATGATCTACTACCTATCGAAAATGATATTTCTAATAGGTTGATTTCATTTAGGTTCTATTGTTTCATAACTGAAATTGATATTTTTTCTGTTGTAACCTATCAAGCCATCGTTTTGATTCAAACGAGAATCATTATATAATATTTCGAAAAATTTGGTATGGAAAAAAATATTTAAAAAATTTGGTATGGAAAAATATTGGATATCAATTTGCCATGATTGGGATAATATTATAATATCAACATTTGTTGATACAAGAGAAATTTATCAAAATTTTTTCGCATACTCTCAATATCTAGATAGAATATATTTCAAAAGTGCTCACCCCTGAAATTCTTTCAAACTATCACAAACAATCGTTTCTCTCTCCTCATAATTTTCCATGTCGTTTAAAAAATCCAGCATATATGTCCTATTGTTGTGAGAATGTGGGTGTGTTTATTTAATGAATCAATTGAGAAATTGAAAATGAAGAAAATTATCAATTATAATAAAAATGTTAGGAAGAGAGTGAAGGTGAAAGAAGGTGAAACTGAAAATTTTAGATTATCTATTTTAATTCGAAGAATTGAAATAGATATATTCAAATATGATTGATCTGGCCTAAAATATAATAATTACAATCTAGAGCTTCTGATACATTATCAACTGTTTATATATGTAAATTCATCATTAATACAATTAATCAATACAATGAAAGAGAGTGATACATGGTTCATGTTGAGTGCTTATCAATAACATATTTAGTTATATCTTTCATGCAGTTGAGCCTTGTTTTCTTCCCATTTATTGTGACATAGATTTGACCATTGAATGACCATGCATTTTTCACCCCGAAGACGAAATGTACTTCGTTGAATCTTCTTTGAAAAATATATTTGTACTTCTAAAAATTTCGCCACGTTTGAAAATTTCAGACTTAATGTGAGATTTACACAATTTTATCATTGAAGATCTTGGTTTGTTAGGAATTTCATGACGTGTTCCAATCCTGTATGCAACTTGAACTTCGTTAGAGTTTAGTTTCATATTTGATTTGGAAAAAATAATGCCCAGTATCTTATTCAGTAGATACATATATACATATATTGTTTACTTCAGTTTGTTGACGAATATTATCTATTTCCCGCTGAAATCTGTCAACTTTTCATTCTAATTTGTTGATACCTTCTTTAGGAGTTTTCCCCTCAGTAGGTTGCTAATGCCGACTGAACGCCTCCCCCCACCCCTTTTGACCTTGAGACGTCACACGACCTTGAATGACGT
>WOGN01004571.1:0-13369 GCA_015342105.1 Leptinotarsa texana | reverse complement strand
ATACTAGTTATTATATCTTGAATACTATTTATAAAATACTGGTTCAATATATTTGTGATTGTTATTTGATCACTGTAAATTATCCCTTGGCAGTTTGGACTGGAAATTGAACTTTCTACATTTTTCCTGCCCAAAAGTTCTTTCAGGTGCATCCACATTAATCTAGGATTACCTTTATTCCCATCAATTTGCTGTTCAGAGAAATATTTTTTTAAGCAGTTTTTAAGCAGTTTATATCTATTATTCACTTGTTGACCAGTGTATGAAATGTCAAACGCTGACAAATTCACTCGAGACAGGTAATTATGGATGCCCCGTAGTCTAAAAAAATTAAACTATGAGACAGACACATCAAAGGTTCCGACAAGAGTTACATAGCTGGTTTTCGTTATACTGTGGTGAAGCATTCCAGATAAAAATAGGTAATGTAATGTAGCAACTAGATCCATTATTTTCGATGCGATTCAGATAATTTTGAATGACATCAGACGGGACGCTATTTAACCCTTTCGCTACTGAAGGGTCTTATATGTCCCAAGAGGTTTTAGTTCTTAAAAATACGGCACTATTTTTTCTTAATATCGATTATTTCCAATGAATTATCGATTAACGCTACTTTATTGGCAGAATTTTACAAACTAAGAAATAGTTGGTCATCTAGGCAAAATATAGATTGGGACATATATCCCTTCAGTATTATACAGAGGGACATATATGTCCCAGGCGTATTGTAGAAAAAACACCTAAGCATTTATTCATAGTGCTTTATTGTGAAAAAAAACATCCCGAAAAACTATTTCGTAAAAATCAAATGCAATTTATGTATGGTAGGATGCAAAACATAAGCTACATGAAAGAACATAACAATAGGAACAAATAGTTGTAGTGCGTTTTTCCTTCTTTTTTTCGGAACAGCTGCGACACCGTTTTCTAATTATTGTAACGACAGGTAAGTGTTCACCAACATTGGCATTTCTACGTCCTGTTGCAATTAGCGATTCGGCAAGATTTATGAGGAAATTAAGAAATGGAAGTTTTGGGTTATTACGCAGTTCTTTACAAATAATCTAAGCGTTTACAGCAGTGGTCAAAAGAAGCTTGTAAAAAACTTTTTTTCACCATTTTGTGGATTTTCTATTGACTTCGTATGAACCGGTAAACTGGTCTGACAAATCCGTACCGGCCATATCATTGTTATGAAAGTGTATTGCTTCGGAGCATTGCAAATTTATTTTAGAACCATCTTTTGACTTTCGGCTAATTTCAATCATTTTATCTGTATGGCAGTTGATCATAACTTCTTTTGTGTCCTGCTTAAGAAATCCTATTGTTCCATTACTATTGGAAATTGTAACGTATCAACCAGTTTTCTGGTTTACTCGGAGAGGTAAAATATAGTTTGCTTACTAGAAGCTGAAATATGTCTCTGGGAAAGGCATGTTTTATAGTTTCATTGCCTAAAGATTTATTTTTAGACCAATAATGATTCATTGAAGGAACTTTATTATATGTCATAATGAAAAGACAACCTATGACAATTTTTATTTCATGTGCATCGGTTGGTTTGTATTTTTTATGTAGGTTCTTACTAGCTTTATTCTCAATTTCCAAGCACTCATTTGTGCACTGAGCTATGAAGTTAAATGAACTATTTGGAAACAGTTCTATGAGAATATCAAATTCGGATGACCCACGGTTCAAATTTGCCAAGACAAAACACGATTTATCAATTGGAATTTTCATGCGCGGGACAAAACCTTCCCTATACTCGGAACCGCTATATTGGAAATGATCCTCAAGTAACTCCACATCTGATAAATGTTCAGGTATGAAATTTAGTTGTTTCATCTAAACATTTCCTGAAACGAAAATGAACACTCTGTACAGATATTACAGACATATGTATCCCATAAATCCGTAAACTGAAAATTATGTTAACAAAACGGACTAAAATAAAATATATGTATGTTATATGCTTTACCTGGCCATTATATCATTCCCCAATATAAATTTGTCGTAAAAATGTACGTTTTATATCATAAAACTGCACTTTCAAATTGCGTTCAAAGGCTAACAGTATTCTACAAACTTTTAGTGGACATATATAGCCCAATGGTAATTTTCAACCAATAATTTTTTTATTACAGCCGTATTGAAAGGGTTTTTATAGATTCCTGAAATTATATTCATCTTCAGAAAAATAAACGTCGGTGTATCACCCTTCTCTTTATAATTACTCAGTGCTACTGACAATATTGAAAAATATTGCGATCCGGAGTACAAAGTGGAGTTTAGGTTTTTTATCATTCATCATCCTTCATAAATTCTATATAATGTCGAATTCATGCTTTTTGTTATATTATAATTGAAAATATGAAATTATGGCTGAAAGTACGAATATTTCAATGATATGCTAATGAATAATTTTCTGACAAGATTTCACTGCAGAGGAAAATTGAAAATGTAATTTCATACATTGTCACTCCCGCCTCACCAGAATGAAGGAAACTTTGAATTTTCTTACATAAACTTCACAGCTTTCCGTCATCTGTTGCAGAGCATACTAGACAGGCCCCAAAATTAAATCAAGGAGTATTAATTGTTTCCCGGCACATCTGTACCATTGGATTTATTAGGCTTTTCTGTTTTCCTTGTGGGAAATTTATATCCGACAGAACCAGCTCATAAATCTGTCTTGCTCGCGAAAGTGACAACTTGTATATTTCATTTCGCCGAACTGCCACCAAAAATCGTATCGCTAGTTGAATTGAAAAACATGTAAAAACTGTTAGAGTTCTGATATTTTTTGGTACGTAAATAATGATGTTCGAGCAAAATAGGGTTGTAAGCCTGAAGATGATTGCCAGACTCTGCCAATGATCTTCAGCCTCTGTGACAGCGATGGTTCTGCGAAAAATTTGTCAATAATTTGCTTTTCTCAGAAACGTAGTTCACCAAATGAAATAATTTTCACAAAGTGTCGTTCGAGATTACTGAGTTCAGTTCCGAAACCGTTGAAAGCTATAGTTTTGCACGTTCCTTCTATCGATCCTTACCAATCTCCGTAGAATCTAGCAGACTGAATGAAAGTTTTTTTCGTACTGATTCGGCCATTCTTCGGCTATTTAAAAACCAAGAAAGAATTATTATTGATGTAAATGTGAAGTAATATGCTTCAGATGATCATACTTGAAGAGGTACCTGAGGTAGACGTTTAGGTGATTTTTTGGGGGTAGTCTCAATTATGGTTACCTGTAGTATATAAATATTAGTTTAAGAAGCAAATTGAAGTATTCAAATCACTTGATGAAGCTACTGTGTTAGTGAAACAAGTTGTGATATATATTTTTCAAATAACGTTTGTGGGGATCAAATCGTGAGATGTAGTTTATGGAAAATGAATGAACATTTTCCATAAAAGTATCCGTGAAATGGATACCTTTTTATGATGTTTCAGACAGCTGATATCAAAATTTTTCAGAAAAGAGGTATGTACAACTTTTCAGATAAAAATACTGTTCGGAGTTTCTATTGTTGTATTATATCGCTAGTGTATAATGAAATAAATGTTTTATGAACTATTTGTAGAACTATTCCACAATAAAATATTTTTCTGAAAGTTCATCAAAGATTTTCATTCGGTATCGGCAAAGTTTCGCTTCATATATTTTTTTTTCACCAATTAGTATTCTAGTATTCAAATCAAAAAGAATACGATGGAACTGATAAATTAACATCTGAAGGTGCCATCCACTCTGGCGGAATGTTAGGATGCTGTACCTAATTACGAAGCCCTTCAAATCCGAATGAAGATAGTAACAATATAATAAAATTATTCAAAACCTTTCACCATACCTAATCGCCCCGGAGCGCCAATTAATTTTTATTGTTGTTTTCATTTTATTTTTATCGTTGTTCAAATGAATAACTATCCCCCAAATCAATTTTTATTGATTTCAAAAATCATTGATTTTTTTACTAAGATAATATCATTGGACATTTCTACGATGCTTGGACAGATTTCATTGTCCAAGTTGAATTATTTCCACTAGACAAGCTCTGAATTCTTTTCATATCAGTTGTACGTCTGTTAAGAGTTCATATTAAACTCTCAATTGCACTTTCGAAGTTTTGTATTCGAATACAAGAGACAAGGAAACCTAGTTTCAATACAAATAGGAAACCTCTCAGGCGAGAGATAAAATCATTCTTTCAGTAGGTTCATTATCAGGCCCACAATTCGTAATAAGACGATCACAAGGAGGTTTATTTTTGAAGTGATAACTTCTTTTGAAGTGAAGCTCGCGTTAAAAAGTTTTACTTTCGAGTAGTTTGAAGTAACACAAAAGTCGAAACTGTGAATTTTGAGCAAATAGAGCCAGAAATAAAGTGAAAGTTCAACGGAAAAACCTTCATATCATCATTCCAACAATTTTTTTCTCTAATAGACATCTGGAGCGTTACGAAAATTTTGATCGAGCGAGGTGAACGGAAGTATAGTTTAGGTTAGGTAAAGTCTGAAGTGAGAGGGTCTATTCGATCCTCCACCGCAACCCGAAAGGCTTTATTGTGGCTCACGCCTATTCACACTCCACCAAATAAACCCAGCATCGTAACGAAGCCGACTAGTTTTCATGGTGAGTGGTCATTTAGATCAGATGGTAAGAGTACGATTCTGCCGAACTCTTAAACCTGATTAGGTTCCAGCAGGGCAAGCACAAAGTATATGCTCTACTGTTTCATCATTTTCCAAACAGAGGCGACACACACTGTCTTCCGACAGTCCGAGTCTCTGCATACGATGATTCAAATGACAGTGGCCTGTTAGATATCGTAGTTCATCCCTACTGTAATCCAACAAATGTTCGCCATCAAGCTTCGAAAAGTGAATAAACCCCTTGGAGTGAGCCAATTCTGGAAGATTCTGCCAGAAGTCCATGAACCTTCTTGCCATCCAGGTGTTCAATGTTTGTTTGGTAAAGCCTGAAGCGATGTCAATGACAAGTTCTGGACCGATGAAGCTGCTTGCAGCACCCCCCTTTGCAGGGGAGTCAGCAGCCTCATTGCCTTCCAGGCAAGTATGATCAGGAATCCAGACCAGAAAAAATCTGTTGATTTTTTTTGTCAAGGAGAGTCGTTTTTGACAATTTGCTACCAATTTAGACTTTGTTCGGTAGGAGCTAAGGGCTTCCAACGCCGTTTAACTGTCCGAGAATATTTTATTGACTTGTGTATGAGGTCTGATTCTTCCGATCTCTCCGCCCACTTTCAATAGCGTAAATTTCTGCTTGAAATACAGTCGCATAGGCTCCTAGGCAGGTTGATATTTCTGTCTTAGGTCTGCGATTGAAAACACCTGCACCAGAACCGGAAGGTGTTTTTGATCCATCTGTGAACCAACAACTATCTGCTTTTGATATTTCCTCCTTCCGGATGATTCAGTGCTCTCTACTCGGGTACGGTGCTTTATAAGGCAGTTCTTAGTTGACAGTCAACAGTCTGTTGCACTCTGCATTATATTGATTTGTACAATTGACACATATAAGGTATAAGTTAGTGAAGATAAAAAAAAGACTGTTACGTTTCGTATATTGATGTAAGAGCAAGAGAGAGGTGCGAGCACACATTTATGATCGAGTAGGCTCAGAATAATTAGGAGAAAACTATCATACGTTACCACTAATTTCAGCAGGAGGTTTCAGTATTGATTTTGCGTTGGAGTTGAACTTTTTCAAGCACGTTGACTTGGGAAGTAAGCTGACGAGAGCGTTACGAAAATTGTGATCGGGCGAGGCAAACGGAAGTTGAGAGGGAAGTATAAGTCAGTAAATATAAAAATAAAGCTTGTTACGTTTGGTGTATTGATGTAGGAGCAAGAGAGAGAGAGAGGTGCGAGCACATATTTATGATTGAGTAGGCTCATACGTTGCCACAAATTTTAGCAGGAAATTTTCAATAACAGGAATGAGATTACCACAAGACATGAAACAACAATCGATGCAGTTCTTTTCAAATTTCATTCGAAAACATGTATTTTTCTCCTCATAGCATAAGCATATTGTCTTGGTCTAAGAATCAACTAGACTAATAACTGATGTATCCGATAATGAAAATAATAAATGAAAATCAAAATCTATTCCGAAATATAAATTTATCAATGAAATCCCGTAATAAACTTAAATATTTCTACATACATATAGATGGACCTTTACTCCACTCGTATAGTCTGAAGCACACTCACTTTATTCTTTTCAATCTCCCTTACTGTTTTTGATCACTTCTGATATTGGAGAAGGATGAAAATTGAAACGGAATTCATCCCAGTATTTCATTTCTAGTTCCACTTATACATAATGTCTGGAAGAAACTTATAATTGTAGCCTGGAAAGATCAGTAGTGCATTATTATTGAACATACATATGGAACTCCGTATCACCAAAAAAACCTTTTCTTGATATTTCATCCCTTTTCATGTAGAGACCCATGAAAAAGGAAAATGTTAAACTTCTGCTACTAATTGTTGAGCGTTACCAGATATTGTTAATTCCAATACATGCTGCCACTGAAATATTGAACAAAGTGAATATTCCACCGAGAGCACATACAATATACCATAAATGATTCAGATCAAGTCCAGGACTAATGAAGTTGATTTTACCTTAATGGAATCAGCTTAGTTCGGCTATGTAACCAACGTGCTATACAAAGCAGAATGATTTACTGGCGAAGACTATTACTTCAGTAGGATAAACTGGCTTCATTCTAATAGAATACATGTAACATTAGAACTTTGTAACCCGAATATGGAGAACAATGAATCTCACCATATCTTATCGAATTCGTTTTTCATCTAAAAATGAATTAAAATATTTGAAACGTTTCTTTGGAATTAACAAGTAGTCTAAGATATTTGAATGAATGAAATGTAAGTGGGAGTGGGGAAGGAAAACGTATTTGTTGTGAGGAATAGTTTTATGATTGAACTCATCAGTGATATAAAAAGTGATATGTTGATGTATCCAAGAAGGAAAGTAACAATTGAGTTTTGCTATTTCATTATTATTTATTGATTTTCACACATATGTATATCAATTGAAGAATGATGAATTTCAATG
Source organism: Leptinotarsa texana (assembly GCA_015342105.1). Lineage (NCBI taxonomy): Eukaryota > Metazoa > Arthropoda > Insecta > Coleoptera > Chrysomelidae > Leptinotarsa > Leptinotarsa texana. Next base: position 6,254 of record WOGN01004571.1, on the reverse strand, counting down.
TATTATCAAGTACCAAATTGACAATACTCTCTGCTGGAATTTCCTGTTGTATACAAACCTTCAATGATAATTCAAAAAAATTTATGAAAATGATTTTGACATGCAAATCATAAAGTATCTATATTTAGTTGTATTTACCGTATACTTATTCGATTTTATTATATTTGTTTGTTACACAGGGAGTCATTTTGAAAACTTCAAATTGACCTCAGTACCTCCGCTGCAATACATAATATGAAAAATCGAAGAAACAGATCAATTTAACTTCCAAAGGATGTACTTGGAATGAATATTTTCAACCCTCATGTTTCAACTCCGTTGGAAAAGTATATGCTACCCTCAGAATATTAAAGAGAAGAGGGGTCAAGTGACACATTCTTTCGAGGGGCGTACAATTCTATTTCCAACGATATTTCAGTTCATCATTTTTTGGTGAGTAGCTTTCGCTAATTACCGTTCCTAACTTACACAAAAAATTGGAACTTGTCTACTCTGAAATGCATAGTTTTCAGCTTAATATTCGAACATTATTATTATTATTATTGTATTGACTCTCCTATCAAAAAATATAGTTAGAAGACTGAGTGGCATCGTTCCAACCCTTGACTAACAGAAATCAATTCCGTATACAGGTGTGAGTTTTCATTTGTTGGGTTTTTAGTTTAACAAATCTGTCAAATTTCGAGAAACTAATTTTAACAATCTATTTACGAACTATCTAATAAACTGTTTGCAATATTGTCCATTCTGTTCCAACCAGTAATGAAGTCTGTTTTCGAACTCCTTTCGAACATAACTAATGAAAATACTGAATAACTAAATCCGGTGATCGCGAAGGCCACTCAGCTGCTCTGCTTCTGCCATTACATCTATTCGCCGATCGCTCGTTAAAACGAAACGAAAATAATGAACACCATCCTATTGGAAATGTAATGGAATCTTCAGAAAGAATAAACTACCGTCTGCATCAATTTGTGTTTATAACTCATGAGTTATAAGTGGATAGATCATCTCTTGAAGTATATCTAGGTGAAGATTGCCAGTCGAATTTTATTCAATGAATGAAGGAGTAGTCATGAAAATCAGCCTAAACATTTACTTTTTGTGGGGGTGTGTATGTCCCCCTCGAAAAATGTGAAAAGTTTTTGTCATTCCAGCACCGACAGTTTTGTCTGTTAACATTGCCATCCAGAAGAAATGAGCATTCATCGCTGAAATAGATATTTAACCAAAGATAAGAGATGGCTTTGACTCAATGAGTCATGGTTTCACGAAATTTCATTTTTCTATTATTATCCTCCTCATGGAGCTACTGAATAATCTGCATCCATGAATGAAACAATCATTTCAATTTAGTTTTATAATGTATGCATGGATGATACTGAATCAACAATAATACCAAATTATTTGAATGTGCTAAAAACGAAGATTTTCAACGTAGAACTAGTGAAACAGGAATGCCTGTACTATCGAAAAGATTACGAATACAATAATAAACGCAAGTGAAGAGCAATTTGAATTTCACTATGAGGGCTAATGGCTTATGTTGCAACTGATGGAAAGTTGGAAACGTGCCACTACATTCCCTAAACCCCTGAAAACCATACAGGCATGTTCTAATTACTTATGTAAGTCTAGAACGGTATTTTCCGGAAACTGCTCACAAAAAAATAATAAACTAAGGTACCACCATTGGGAAGGGAAATGAACGCCCTTCAAAATGATGTGCCACTCGATCCGCCTTTCCGTTTCGAATAATTGTACTGGAATAATAATTTTCCCGTGAATTTTGTCCAAACTCGTTCTGTTCAAAATCACAAAGAGGTATATTATTTACGTTTTTCATTGAAAGTATTATTAGTAGTTTTCATTTAGAATGTTTGGTGTATGAACAGAGAGAGAAAAAATCACGTCTGCTCAACTCAATATTCTCTTCAGAAGTAATAGTTGTGCAATAAAAGTTTTGTTGATGATCAACATCTGCAACATTATTAATAGTTTTGAATAGGTTACACTCACTTGTATTTGGATTTCATACATTTTTATAATATTCCGTCATCGTGAGTGAAGGTCAGATATTTTGAGAATTCAGATATTTGGAGCCTCTTAATTTTTTTAATTTTCCATAACGTTCAAATACATATAATACGAATTCATCATCAGTGCCTAAATGAGGTAATTCATGTCATCCAGTGTGGTTCATAGGTAATATGAAATTTCTGAGTGAGACTGTAGAATAAGACGCTGCAGTATACATATTTCTTTTCAAAAATCTAAGAGTTACCGATGAATTGATTGTATATGTATCCAAGTCTGTGAGTATATTCAATTCAAATATATTATGTCTCTCAATGAATTGTATAAACGTCATGCAGATGAAGATCATATATAGATTATTTACTCATAAGTAACTTCTGTGATCTTCGTAACGGATGCGAATTTTCAATTCATCTGCAGATGTTTTAAAAAAATCACCCTTATCTTGTAAATAACATATTTAACACGATTCAAATCAGCACTCAATCTACCTGTTACGCACTCATTTTAATTTTTTTATTGGGCATTTCAAAGAGAAAAAGTATCCATCGAATATATGGAATATTATGTAGTTTGAAGGAGTTCAAAATTTGTTATTTAGCTCTAGGTGATTTTTTCTGATTCACTCACATACCACTTGAATGTTGATTATAATATAAAAATATATATCAAATGTATCAAATTCGAATATCCTTCTGATCGCTTTGCCTTTAACCAAATATGTTTCAAGGGTACTATTTGTTTGTTAATGGAAATTAATTTAAAATAGAGTTGTAAACTTCGTTTATCCATAAGTTCTGCGAATAGCAACGTCATATCTAGACATTTCTCAGTTTCATCTGATTATTTCGCACCTAAGCATATACGAGTATGAATATTACTGGAGTTTCTACCAACACCAAACCGCTATTTTATCACCTTGACACGTGTTTCTATCACCAAGTGATCATCTTCAAGAGAAAGATTGAACTAAAAATACCCAAAATGTTATTCTTATTTACACCATCGATACTTCCAGGTACCTACGTCTTGGGTGTCTCAAATTAATTTCAAAATAATACCTTATCTACTACTCTTAAATTGAATTTACAATGTGTCCTCATTCAATAGTCAGGTGAATCTAATAATTTAAATACAATTTTAACAAGCTATTAAGTATACCTGCTATTGGGTATTATCAATATTATAATTAATAATATTAATAATATTATTCATATTAATCATATCAATATTATTATTGTTACTTATTTCTACTCTCTCATAGGCATCTAGATGTCTGATGTTGTGAACTTGTCTGACTAATCTCAATGAAATGAAGTGTATAAAATGTTCCTTATATCTCACTTCAATAGATCTTTTTGTTTTCTTTAATTTCGTAAATTCCACACATTTCCGAATTCTCGACTGTGAGTTTTGGATTTCCTGAAAGGCTCTGCAGTGTATGACTCGTTCAAAAGCCAACTCCATACCTAGTTCCTTGAAAATCTTTTTAAAATTCTTCGTGTGTTGGTGGTATGGAAACAGAGATATATTTATCTTGGTTTTAGTCGTTTTCTAAAGTCGAAATTTCGTTTATTTTCGACCTAAACTTTTTCTTCTTCATTATATCATCTGCGTTACTGGCTGCACATGAGAGGTTCATAAAAGAAAAACGTACAATACAGTTTCAGTGAAATAATGTGAACCATGTCTTGCAAATGGAAAAATTCAGCGATAAAGTATAACTGATTTTGCTGTATTATGGGATACTTCTTCACCTATATGTTTAACAATGTTGCAACACAATGAACCTCAGATGAAACGGAAATTAACTGTACTACTTCGTATATCATGAAACCTTTTACCCAATTCTGCTCTTTCAGCACCTCACTCCCCATCGACACGGAACACGTTAATTACCGGTCGAATTGAATTCGCTTATAAGCGAAAAGAGCCAGTGCCTAATTATACGAGATCAGCACGCCACTTCGACCACTTTGGCCGACAATGCGAATTTAGTTGGCATTTGGGCAGATACGAATAATGCATAATTCGAACTAAACAAACTTGACGGAAAGTTAGTACTGTTCTGAAAGCAATGACCTTGAAAGATATTCCTGTGAATTTTTCTTCAACTAGTTCATCGCTGATTCGTGGAAAAAATATTTTTCCAGTAATATTGATAATTATTGATACTCTTAGTTTCATTTTCATATGGGTCAAATTGGTATGCCTACAACACTAATATCTCACGTGTTGTGAAATGACCCTGCACATCGTTTCCATGCAAAATACAAAAATCTCACTATTGAAATAATTATCCAATCTCAGTCAGTTTGTATGAGTTGAATATAATTTAGTTTTCCAGATGCGTCCAATTGAATAACATATCTTGAAAAAACCCTCAACCATATTTTCATGACAGAAAAATTTTGGTATCGAACCTACTATTCTCCTGAGTCTATATAACATTATAGCTAGATTATCTATATGTGAGTTCCATTTGAAGTGCTTATCAATCAATATACCAAGATACTTGGTTTTATCTGCTGACATAATAGTGAAGTTATTATCGATAAAAATTCGATCGAATTGCGGTGAATAAGTTTCAGGTAAGTAAATGGTTTTCTCGAAATTAATTAACAGCAATCTATCTTGGGAAAGTCATTTTCGATTTTTAGTTTAAATTTCTGTCAAGAGTTACTTTCATAGAACAGAACAGTGTCGTCCACAAAACTCATTATTCCACATTCAGCTCATGTGATGAATAGATTATTCAGGTAAACAGTAAAGAGTAAGGGCCCTAACACGGTATCTTGTGTATCATGTAATCAAGTATCATGTAATCATTTGTTCCTTGCTGATGCGGTTTTGAATTAGCACTTGTTGTTTTCTTTCAGTTGAATATGATTTCATAAGTATTTAACGAAATTCATTTTTTGTGGAGGAAAAATCAGATTTTTATCGACCTTTTTTTGAGTAATTGTTACCTTCCACAATGTTGGTATGTTGAAGTACATGTACTCCAACATACCAGTCAACGAAAGTATAAACATTATATCTGAGAAACTGAAACACCAAAACATAGACAAAACCTCCATTAACCAAATGAAACACAGTTTAAATACAATACTTAATCAAAATTATTTAGAATCTGGAGGGAAAATTTATAAACAAACAGATGGACAAGCGATGGGATCCCCACTATCTAGCATTATATCTAAAATATACCTGCAAACCATAGATGAGAAAATCTCAACAATAATAAAAACACATGATGAAAAAGAAGAATGGTTCAGATACGTTGACGATTTACTGTACATATCACAAAACAATGGAACAAGAATAGATCAGATAAAAAAAGAAATTAACGAAATAAATCAAAAACTATGTTTCAGCATTGAGAAAGAACACAACTCAACACTTAACTACCTAGACATAACCGTAGGATATAACCACAACAAAACACAATTTCAGAAGGCAATATACAGGAAACCTGCACAGACAAGCTCCAACATACCCGCAAGTTCAAATCATCCACCGTCACACAAAATGGCTGCCTATAACGCATTCATATACAGAATTTTAAGGATACCACTCAGCAATGAAGTCCGAAACAAAGAACAGAAAGCCATACAAAATAGCGAACGAAAATGTATACACCCAAAAGACAATAGATGAACTAGAAAAAAGGATCAAATAAAAAATACAGGACAAGAATCAAGCCAACCCAATAGATAAAACTACAGAACGATGGACAGCATTTACGTACATAGGACAACAAACCAAAAAACTAAGAAACGTCTTCAAACCACTGAACATCAACATCACATATAAGCCAAACACGAAGATAACACAAAAAATAAACAACTATGAAAAAGAAAAAGACAAAGACGAAAACGGGATATACAGTATACAATGCTCGGACTGCAACAAATTCTATATCGGACAAACCAAGAAAAAACTGATCCAAAGGTACAATGAACAGAGAACATAAAACTCATAAAACAAGTAAACAAGGGAAACCGCATGGACATTTGAAAAAACTTGAATATCCATAAATTTAACAGTCATAAAGCACTTATCGAGAAACAAGTTCAAATCAAAACACAACAAGACCTCACATTCAGTATATTGAACAGTTCGATACACGATACGACCAGCCGTCGAAAGCGCTGGCAGATAATTAATAGAAGATATAAAGTTTCAAATCCTTTGAGAATTTATTATTGAAATAT
>WOGN01004570.1:0-13969 GCA_015342105.1 Leptinotarsa texana | reverse complement strand
CTCGATTTGAGAGAGACCAGACGTCCAGATATCTTCAAATGCAAATTAAAGAAAGGAGGAAGGATGCTTCTACTCCCTCCGTGAATTCGAATTTGTGTTTTCTCACAGGCAGTGAAGTATGCATCACTGAAATACCCGTTTCAAATTCGGTTTTTGACTAGATGTTTCATAACATTCAAGCATGTAATCTTTTTTCAAACAATTATTTATGTTTGTAATTTTAATTGTACATATTCATCAGACACAATTTAATTTGTGAACTCGGTCTAATCCGATCTATTTCTTGTTAATAGGATATGGATGCAATACATTTTAATTTGAATTTGACTTGAAATGGATGTATGGCGTTTAGTAAATCCTATTTAATGCAGGTGTAGAAAGTCCCCCCTTTTATTTACTGAAAGGGACAAGATAACGAAGTTGAATGAAATTTAAATGACATACATTGATTTCAGTGCTTTCTAGTGAAAATAATAGTGTTTCGACACTCGCCGCCGAAAAAACACTATAATCTCTATCTGTTCATTATGTTTCTGAGATGTCATTTCGTAAATTACACTATCTAAATATTTATTCGTATAACAAATAGGATAAATAATACCTGAGGACAATTTAATACCACTATTCAACCACCGAACATTCTTCGTCAACAGACAGATGATTCGTATGAAAGATATAAATTATATCCAACCAAAAAAACAAAGTAACCCAAACAAGGATAGTTGCGTGATCAGAAAATGATCAACAAGCACATTTACATTTATTGGGTAAAATAAACAAGCCTTACGCTGGCCAATTAGATTTTACTGCAATCGGCTGAGGGAATTCATCTTTTACTTATATCGCTGGAGTGTCGGAGTGGTCAGTTACGTTTTATCGACTGTAGTGATGTGTACTTATACAGAATTCAAAAGTTTAAAATTTTTAAAATGTCATGTATTGATAAGGCTGAAGAAACTGCTGATTTATTTCTCTGCACTTCACCTAAAAAACAAAAATAAAAAACTGCACTTTGACATTAATAAAAACAATGTAATTATGATCATTCACAAAAATGAAATCGAAACAAATCCTTCATTTTATCCGTTGATGAAATAGTGAGAAAAGTAGGAAACATTGCTGGAGTGTCTGCTTCAAGTGTATGGAGTTATGAGAGAATATAAATAAAATTACTCTTTTTTGGCTCCAAAACTGTATCCTTCACGAAAGAAAAGTATTGATATGGTAGATGAATTTGATTCAAACCCTATTAAAAGGAAAGCATATAATTTTTCTTCGAAACGAAGTGTTAATATTATGTGTTAATAGATTCAGTTTTAAAAGTTGTAAACGATGATCCTGATCTACCAAATTTCAAGAATTCGACATTCCTCAAATCATTGAATAAAATTATGTTTTGAATTTGAAAAAATAGGGAGTAATAATTTATAGTTCAAAAAACCTGAAATAGGATTGTGGAGACGACAATATTTAATGAAAATAAGAGTCTACAGTAGAGAAAATAGAAAAATCCATTACCTGGATAAAACGTGCCTTTTTAGATGCCCTCTCAATTGGCTTGAAGAATGTTTGAGGTAAGAATCACCTCAATATACATTCAAGAAACAGTGTATGTTTGTGAACAAGATAACTTGTTAGTCTTATGTGATTTTATTCGTATAAAAAAAATTTTTTTTTGTTTCTGCTTAAACAAAATAAATCTCTTTTCAGAAGAAGGAAAAAAGGTTGTCATAGAAAGCGAAATCGATTTTGTCTCCAACGCCTTATTGGTCTTCGAGTCGAAGAAATGATAAATAAAAAAAAATATTGCCTATTTCTCTATAGTAAATCTAAGGTCCAATGTACAGAGTATATATACAATATTTAAATCTCTCCCACAAACGGTAGAAGGTAGGGGCAGGAAAAGGGTTGGTGAAGGAAAGGGAAGTATCACCAGGATGAGACTTCGAAATCGAGCACCAGGACGTCTACAGGGTGAAACGCCTCCTCATAACGGGTGGCTCTCTGCCCAACAGAGCATTATTTCAGCATTCAGTCTAAGACTTTCCGCTCCCTGCCGAGGCTTACGCGAGATTTATCGAGAAGTTGCGATTTCTATACTTCATAACTAAGTGTACTAAATGGATGCTACAGTATTATCTCTAGCCCCCTGGAAAAAGTTCATGAAAAAACAAGTAAGAGTGATTCTGATGTCATGAGAATACGTGAACTAAGCGCGATCGCATTCGCGCCGTTCATGGAAGATATCTAGCATTTCGTTATTCAGCTGTTTATGGGACTGATTATGATATACAAATTTCTAAGCGCCGTGACGTCCCTCGTTAGTGGGCTTTTCGTCAGAGAGAACTTGAAGAATTTATATGATAGCCTTCTGATATGTTCAGTGGCCGTCTCGACTCCTGCCAGATCTAACAGATCATTCAATGAAATGTATCTGTCACTGTTCGTGCAGATACAGAGCACCTTATTCTGCATCATCTCGAGTCTCCGCAGAGGAGTCCTCTTGAAGCTGCCGAATAAGGGACAAGCGTACAACATAGCTGGCCTGATTACTTGTTTGTAAATTATTAGCTTGTTGTGAACACTGAGCTTCGAGTTCCATGTAATGAACGGGTGTGTGCATTTAACCGCAGCACCCGTTCGTTGGATCGCCAAGTTCGTTGGATCCTCACGTTACTAAATTTCTTTGTGAAGTTGACGAGTTCTGTTTTGTTAGGGTTAATCTCTATTTTGTTACGCTCAAAGTACGGTACGACCAACTTGTCGAGGTGGATCTGAAGCTGTTGCTTCGCTACCTCGCTCGAGAACGAATATGCGTATATCGCAGTGTCATCTGAATGACCTTCGCCACCGTACTGAGCAACGAGATCGGGCGATTACTATCGATATGTTTTTTCCATTTTCCAGACTTATGGATGGTAACTACCTCCGCATGCCTCAGACAATCTGGGAAAAACGGGCGACTATCATGAATAAATGATGGCATATCTTTTGAGAATTGGTTCAAGGACATAATTCCGAAACTAGAAGAAAATTGTATAATTGTTTTAGACAACGCTCCATACCATTCCAAACAGAAAAGCTGAAAACCCTTAATAGTAAAAATCATAAAATAAACTGTATAAATGTGTTTTAATATGGGTGTTCATCAAGTATCGGCCAGTTCTATTCAACCTCTTATATAATTTTGTTTTTAACATCGAAAATTGTATTTTTTTATCAATAAAAATGTATATAGAAAAAAAGTTTAGTCCGTTTCTCCTGCCACACTGTCAAAGGTATTTCATTATAAAACAATGACCAGTCATCATATACACCTGTATATTCATACTGACTATTATTCTTCGACAGCAGGAAAATAATTTGAATAATATCAACCAACCATTCCGATTTTAGTGTTAGAACAATAATAATATTTCTAGCAAAGTTATAACCTCAGATCGTGAGCATTATTAATTCATACAATACTATACATTTTAAACTTAGTATTGACGTGTTTAGATAGAGTTGTTAATTTATAACTCTCACTCAATATTCGAATGTGCGTTTCTTTTTTCTCTATCATAAAACAAATCCTGGGAAATTAGCGATATGATTAAGGCTCATAAATGATAATTTGTGTTGTGAATGTGTAAAAATATTGTTATATTTAATCTAAACCAACTCAAATAAATCAAGAATATGAGAGATATAGCATGCACTCATTTGTTCAAAACATAAAGAGGTACCTGATTAGGTCTTCAGCTGGTCCTGTCTAAAATGAAAGGCGTATATTTATTTTTAGAGAAAGTATTTTATGGGAAAAAAGATTTTGGCTTTTTACTTCTCCATCTAAAAAAAATTGAAATCTTCCAAAGGAAGGAGGGGGCAGTTTGTGCCTGATAGTTACTTCTTTTATATAATCTACACATCCTTATATAGAGTTGATTTTTTGAAATTGCTTGCTTTTTTCTTTCTTTGAAAGATGGAGCAGTAGGAATCCAAAACCTTTCTTTTCTGAAAATATCTATATTGAAAATATTTTCAAAACAAGTTCGTGTGGAAAATTATTATAACTCACCTTCTGGCTACTATTTCATCCATTAACAGGTGTCATACAGCAGGATATTGATAATTCTAATTGATCACTTCACTTCACTCAAAGTTCTTGGCCTTTGCTTTCAGATAGGCGCATTTAGCCAGCTCTATTCGGGAGGGGGCGCAGCAGTCTTGCTCGTAGCAATGATGCCACCCCTTTTTTATATAAACTTTTTTATTATAAAAAACACTTAATATTTTTTGGACACTTTATGACTTTTAACACATATTTAATAAATCAATTGGTAAAATCCTGCCCCCATGTGAACATCCGGTCCACCCCGGCCTCCAACCGGCGTGAACGAAAGTGCTGTTTTTCTTTACACTCATAGATTTTTCAGAAAAATGTTTATTTAATGATGGCACGTTCTATGACGGCGGACATTCACAACACAAAACTGAGTTTCATCTCCAACATGGCGTCCGCGTACCTTTCTTGTGGACGATCGCTGTCAGCACATCCGTCCACCACCATATCAGAAACGAAACTCGAATTTAATTGTTGTATGAGGTTTTTTAATCCCATGTATACTTTGAAATCAATCTGTTATTTCTAGTTTCAATAATTTTTTCTTCATTATAATATTAACAACTACCATTTCTTTGTATAGATTATATGAATTACAGTGGAATTTAACAAAAAACAAACAATGAAATAGACCACAAGCTGGGGTGCGAAATTCCACCCGAATTATCGGTCACTTGCCTATAATCTAATTTATTTCGATTCGAGGATATCGTTCAAAAGCATCAAAAATTCAAAGGCATCAGATAAAAGCTAAGCAAGTACACACTATTCAAATAATAGACGATCTGAGATAACCAATCTGATATAGGATATTTAGGTTTTGGGGACACTATAATGTCATTTATTTACGATAGAAATCAGTAAACATAGGTTTGGAATAACTTGACACAGTTTTCAGCAAACAGGAATAAAAAAGTCCCAATTGAGAACACTTTCCGGAAAGTTTTTCATGAATGACTGGAATCTTAGTACAGTACAATTTTCTACAGATAAAATGCCATAATCTGAATGAAATCATTTGTACTTTTAGGAATCACACGTTAAAAAGTAAGACCTCGTTAGTCCTTAGCTCGCACAAATTTCTCAACTTCTGAGAGTTGTCGTTCGTATGGAGGCGACAACTGATTAACGGAAAAACAGATTTTAAACAGAAACAGAAATATGCTTAGAGATATTGGATATACTGTTGGATATTCAGATAATATCATTCAATGAATTCACTTTTTCCGTACCAGAAGTAACAGACTGTCTTTCAACGCGCGTTCCTCTAATGAAATTACCATCCTCAAGAGATGATTAAAACTGAAACAAGAAGTTTCTGTATTGAACGAAATATTATGATTATCTTGAAGTGTGTATGTGTGAGTATAGATCTCAATGTATTTGTTTTTTGGTAAGAACTTCCAACTTCACATTTATTACTTGAAATGCATTACTTGGAACCTTTGGTGTAGTAGTGAATATTACTGGAGTTTTATCCCAACACCAAACCGTTATTTTTAACACCTCGACGCGTGTTTCAATCACTAAGTGATTGAATCACTTCAAAAAGAAAGTTCAATCTTCCTTCGCTTCTGAATGTCTAGAGTTACTTTATTTATAGAGCTGTGTTTGCACTATTACAATATTAAACAACTTTCTTGATGCTGTTGATTCATCTAAAGTATAAAGTAAGCACTTTTCTCCAAAACGCGCTTCAAGAATAATATTGTAAACTGGTGTTTGGAAAAAGTGCTTGTTTAGGATTAATCGTATGCCATGGGTTCCAGTTCTACGTTTCATGATATTGATTGTTTCCGGAGAAATGATCCACAAATTTGTTAAAAGTTACTGTTTGTGTCGGCAACAAAAGTTGCTTATTCGCATATTTTTCCATTTTCAGCAATAAATTCAGAGAAAAATATCGGCAACATGAAGCAAAGAATGCCAGATTCGGGCATTCTTTGCAGTTGAAACGACTGGTGCAACTTGAGTAGACAAATTATAGTGCTAGCAAATTGATCGACAAATATAAACTTTATGATTGTCTATAGAATCCAAAATATATGAAATATAAATGCAGGAATTCAATACATGACTTTTGGGTAGAAATGTGATAATAATGGAACTGAAGCTATCTGTTCAGAGCTTGTGTTATTAACTAATTAGTATGTAGTAAAACTAACGAATCTGTACATTTTATGACAAGCAATTCCAAATTTCTGTGCCTTGTTTATTTGGCAAATCTGTTACAATTTCTCCCGTACATTTTCTTCAATATTTTCGGAACGGTGCTCAGTTCAGCTTGTTTCTCTTTTTCAGTTTTTATGAGAAATCTGTCGAGCAAATCTAAAGTTTTATTATGCTGTTTATAAATCATGTGGCTTCGTTTTTTTAACGAAACTACCGAATTGGCAAATAAGCACTTACCAGTTACAAAGGCATGATCCAAAACATTCTTGACTGAACAAAGATGAAATATCTTCAGGCCAAATTATTTGTTAGAACGCAATCTAGTCGGCGATCATAGATCATCTAGAAGCTATCATAATAACCGATGAAAAAATCTATTTTTCAAAGCCACTATATTCACTATAATCTCTTTTTTTTAATTCAGACCTAGAAAAAAATATTATTGGAGACTTTTTCGTGTTCTTTCATTACAATCTGCGACCAAAAATAAATATAGCTTGATAGAAATGCTTCCAGTATTTCACAAATAATACTTTCATATTTTCACCAGATCGCTATAAGGTACACGAAATACATCCAAAACAAATATTATTACAATAAAGAAAACAAAGAAACTCTCCATTTTCCCCGTATGTAGTCGACGTCCAGTCTGGAGAGTTCGAAAACTAAACCGAGACGATGAAAAGCTTATAAATCTCTCAACCGGGCCACCAGATGTGCACAGTTGGGTCTGCAAAATGTCATACGAAAATAATCTATAATTTTTCAGTGGTTAATCCTCAGACAGTCTAACACGATTTTATTTTCGGATATTTTAATATAAACTGGAGTTGTGTTTCACATTTCAAACTGACCCCAAAATTGTTAGGTTCTACGATTTGTTTGTTTTGGTTTATGGAATATCGTCTTTGATGATTGTGCGAAGCAGTTTGTTTATCAGCTGGTTTATCTTATTCAAAGTTGATTTCCTTATGAGAAGACTAAGGTAAACTGCACTGTGTTCCTAGCACATTAGTACAAGCAATCTGCAAGCGAATAAGTAAAAATTCATCCTTCGTTCGTGAAATAATCTTCATAGAAAAACTCCCATTTTGCAGTTTTGTAGGGCAATAGTAACTAATTAAATAGGGTCTTTTATTAAGCGCTTCCTATCTCACACAATTTAGTGAGATATCATCGAAATTTTTCATTCGTTTGATGACATTATATGTGGAATATAACATCGTTCAAATGCCTGCCACGGCTTTTCTAAGTGGAGCGCATTCAAACGTCCAATCTTCCGTGATTTCGGAACATAAATCAGGCTGATGGATGGATCGATGGTATAGGTTATGTTGGCTTCATGGACTGCTGTGGTTTGTGGCTCATTCCCATACACCTACGACATAAAAAAATACCACAAAAAAGGTCTAAAGTGGCCAAAACGCTCGATCTCGTTTTGGCTAATTCACATCACCTCCACTTGAGATAACTATGCCTTCAAATTGCTCTTGCAGAATATACAATGTGGCATGGGATCTGTGGCACGTTGCGCTTTTCTGTTCAAAACCTCAAATCGATGTCCAGATCATCCAATTCAGGCCAAAAGAAAATGGTAATCATCGACCAATAATTTTTGCCGTTGACAGAGATTGCTTGGTCAACGTCGTTCACAATGGCATATGGACCAATGACGCCGCCAGCCCAAAATCCTTTTTCGGGATGTATTGGACACTCTTGGATCTCAGGTGGATTGGTATCGTCCCAAATTCGACAATTTTATTTGTTCACGTACCCATTTATCCGGAAATGGGCCTCATCGCTGAAGATGATTTTTCTATGAAAATTAATGTCGTTGTCTATAGTTGTATACCTACAGTTTCTGGATCAGTAGAATTTTGCAAGGGTGCAGGCTTAAGTCATGACTTGAAATTCGCCAAGTTGTGGTCTGCGAAAGGCCGAGTTCTCGTGAGTGATGGTAAATCAACTACCACGGATTTTCCCACACAATCTCACGACAGCGGCGATGTTTTCAGCAGATATTGCGTTTTGTCGACGTACAGGTGTTGGTCGATCGTTTACTGAACCCGTGGACTGAAATTTATTCGCACATTGCGAATAGTCCTCTCGGTAGGACGATTATGGACACTGGTAAATGGGGGAAGTGAGTGTTACGTTGCACGAACAGAACCCACATTTTGAAGAAACATTTTATTATTTGCACGCTATATCCGTTCAAGGCGACTTGGCAAAACGGACTAAATAAATGACAACTAATTTGATAGATGTAGCTTCCACAAGATGGCCGTTATCAATTGCCAAAGTTGGAAAACCCTATACATGATACATAATTGAAGTTATTCCAATCACGGAATATTATCACTACATCATAAAACAAAGTCCCCCATCGCGAATATCTGTGCATCTGTCTGAAATCGATGAAGTCCAAAAATATTGGAAGGATTTCCATACGGATAACCAGAAGCCACACATAACACATTCATGAGTCTCATCAGTGGTGCTAGGCTGAACCACAAATGCGTTACTGTACACAACTGTCTTCAAAGGAAAGTCTGACTAATGAGGCTGATGATACCTTCCCTCACGAAGACACCATCTCAGTCACCTATTTGAAAATTAGAATAGATAGTTCTGAACTTATATTTTTAGGTGAATTTCATTAATGGTCATCATTATGCATTGAAAGCTGATATCAAAATAAGACGGCTTCCTATTATCAAACGGATGATCGTCCCATCTATTTCGGCTTATGAGGAAATGAAATTGCCGGTTTACTGCAAAAGGGACTGGTAGCGGAAGAAATAGATTCTGAAGTTAAAGGGATGTCACCTTCTGATTTCTGACGGATGCGGATGGTATAAAGTCTTTGTTGGTTAGAATGGGTGGCTCTCTCTAAAGATATTCGGTGTCAACAACCAATGTTATCATATCTATTTTCTATCGCTGAATTAACGAAGGCGATTGACAAACCAAACCCCTATACTTGCAAGATTGATTTTTATAGCTCGTAATTGACGTGATGTCCCATGTTAGCAGACTTTTGGTGAAAAGAACATCAAGAACTTGTAAGCAAGTCACTTGATTTGATCAGTGATTGACTCCACTTTAGCCAAATCCTAAAAATAATAGATCAGAATGTATCACTTTTGAGAGAGATGTGTTGCATCTCGTTCTGAACTCTCTTCAGTTCCAATAAAATACTTCTCCTGAGACTGTAGAGCGCGTGCAACATAGCCGCCCTGATCATCGGTTTATAGATCAAAAGCTTGTCAACAATCAGCTTGTAATATACAGATAGAGCCATTTCACCACCAAGCCCGTTCGTTAGACTCCAAATATTGTTTCGATATAATCTAGGAAGTCTAAGAGGAGAAGCCCTAATAGAATTCAAAGAAGTCTGAGAAGGAATCTGAAAAGTGTAGGGAGAGTTCAACAGTTACATAGTGAATTCAAGAATGAAATTAACCAGAAGGGTTAGGCACTTCTAGTGTGCCAACTCGCACATTATATACTTGGAATAAGTAACAGAAAATCGTTCAAGAAAATGCTACGGAAGGATGGGTCAGCTGCAAAAGAACTGTGAGTTTCCCCTTTCAATTTGAATTTCAAAATCTTTTATTTGACAATTTTTAGTATATAACAAATTTTTTGTGTAGGTGTTTCTGTGTGTGGCCTTATTATAGGCTTATGCCTCTTCAGGGTGCTAATCCCCTTTAAAAAACCAGTTATTTTATCAATTCACAAATATTGGTCAAATTATAAACTTCCACACCATCAACAACACACTACAGGTTTTATGTTTTAGTATCGTTATTATGTATTCATTCATGATTCAACTTTCAAAATGGAAATATTACTCAATAATAAACGACTATGTGGCAATTTAGACAAAAGGAAGTGTAGAATATAGGTGGTGTTACACAAGGTTCTGTTAATAAATCTATACATTTTTCAGGGTCCCAATATGTTTTACCTTATGTCATAAATTTTTTGCTCTTCATGAATTTCTAAAATGCACGTGTTGAATGTAATATCCTTTCACATCATTTGACCCCAGAATTAAGAACAAAACGTTAAGAATAGTGAATGGCAATAAATTAAAATTTAAACTGTGTGCATAATTGATTTTCAACAATCATCTAAATGGAAAAATAACTACTATCATCATAATTTTGAACGTTGCTGTTCCATAAAATTATATCTAACTTACTGGTACATATGATGTTAATAAATAAGGAAGCGATAAATCATATGCGAAACGAAATTGAACACTCCAGAATTGCAAGAATGTAGCAAAATCGATATGCTTTCCATGAATCATACTTTGAGATATATTTCGAGAATACTTATAAGTAGTGTCATCACAAATAGTTGGCAACTGCATTTTCTTACCTCGCATTTAAAACTAGTAATAATATCTTTGATATATTGCTATCTCTGAGAGTGATGAAATTTCACATCATCTTTAGAACATAAAGCGAATGAAAAAAATCATACATACCAGTACAAGTTTACAGTGGAGCAGCGATAAACGACAAACCAGCGCTTCAATAAGAGAAATAACCATTCTATTCGATAATAATAATAATAATAATAATAATAATAATAGTACTTTATTATCCTGTTTGACAACTAGTTATATAGGGACAGTCAACATGGTTGTAAACATAAAAACAACAACTCACGTTAGTGAGTGATCTGTAAAGAATTTTTTTTCTTCCGAATGTAATTCTATACCCGCGTTTTGCTATTCAAGTTACCATCTTCAGGAGACGACTCAAACTTATTTCAGTCATCTTCTGATGATGCCTGGCTTGGATAACGCATTGAGATTGTGTTTTGAATAAGTTTTTATGGTATATATGATTTGTTTACAGATTCTTGAAAATCATGTAAAACTGCTGATTTCCCAGTAATATAAGTACTGGAAATGATGCATTTCAGACCAATTTTTTCCTATCCTGCTATACGAGGTTTGTTAAAAAAACATTATAAGTATTCATTAATTCATCAATTTATATCCCATTACCTTCAGAGTAGTCCTCTTCAGATATAATAAATACACTTGTGCCGGCATTTTTTCCGATCTTCGAAGCAGTTCTGATATACACTTTTAGGTATGTCCTTGAGTTTTTTCAGCGATTCGGTTTTTATCCCTTAATCTTCGCAAAACGCCGTTCTCTCATGGGTCTCCTCAATCTTGGGAAACGAAAAAAGCCGCTGGGAGTCAAATCTGGTGAATAGAGTGGCTGAGGCATTGTTTATTTTGAACAAAAAACTACGAATAAGTAATGACAAGTGAGCAGGAACATAATCGTGATGCAAATGCCATGAATTGTTTTTCCACAATATCGTATTTTCTTCCGCAAGCGCCGCTTAACTTCAAGGTAATGCTCCTTATTGACCACACGACCATGTGTCAAAAACTCCTGATGCACTACCACGGTAATTATAATACTCAGCAAGCAAACAAAACCTTCACATGTGATCGAATTTGGCGTACTTTTTTTGGACTTCTATTGGGACGATTGGCCACGTGGCTTGAACCACCGACCAACACGGCACTCAATCCGAGTAAGTGAACAAAGCACCCACGTCGAATCGACCGGCTACCGACAGACTGTGAACATATGTTCGAGATGAAAGTATCAACATAAAAAATACGTTAATCCAATGTACGCGAAAGTTGAATATTTACCTTATTTTTGTAAACAGATCTCGAAATGGCCTATTCAGAAGTTGAGAGAAGCGGATACTTGTTACGTCCGTACTGTATACAGGAACGAATGAAATGGACTCACTCAACAAAATACGTGAAAAGAAGCGCAAACTTTGAGAATACACACATATTCTTTCGTCAGATAAAAATTTATTCAGATTAACACTTCTCAGTTGATATTGTTGAAACGAGACGTTGAAGATGGAAACATAAACTGAATTCTCAGGCAGCATGCCATGTATTTAAACAAGCAAATGATGCGGGTTGTGAAAACGAAATTTATCTTATCCATTTTATAGACAGAATCTGACAGCATAAATACTTTTCTATCAACTTTATTTTATTCGATTGGCAAAGTATATATTTTCAAGTCAAAAAGTAACTAGCCCTTTTTCTCAAAAGTTAATTTTCGGTATTAATTTTTCGGTTCAACTTTGCAGTTGAAAAATATATCCAAAAAAATAACACATCTCGCCGGAAGCCAAGGAAGTTTATATAGGGTGGCAGAGATTAGTAGTATCTGCCTTATAAAAAAGGAGGATTGAACTTGATCAATGTCGATAGGCAAGCACTAGCTTTATTTCTTTAAACACAAGCAAGGTCATGGACAACTGTTGAAAATAAAATTTAATACAAATCACCGATGAATGAAATATTCAAAAATAAACATGATAATATGCACCCTTAGTTATACAGGGCTATTCAAATTCGTTTCTGTATATAGTAGAGACTCCAATTCGAACATTTATTGCAAATTACTTACTTCATTTCAATTTTCATTATAATTATACTGTTCGTTTCGCATGTTATTATTGCTACCATTTTTTTCGGCTCATCAAAACACATATAATATATTTTTCTTGTAGATATGTTTCAGATAATCATAAAAGGTTTTCTTATTCTAAGTTCATTGTAGAAAACGCTCAGAGCAATGTAAAAATATGAATAGGTGCCTAAAAATGGAAAAAAAACTCTCGGAAAACTCTACGGTACATAGGGTGACGTGAAAGTTGCTATTGTGTTTTTATTCAACTCAGTCAACCAATTTCCAGGGCCGTAATTTGAAAGGGAATAATTCACACACACATTCGAATATTACTGAAACATCCCGAGATATAAAATTGAATTTGATTTCTCAGTATGAAGTGAACATCTACGACAACCAAAAATACAGGTCCGTATTTAAAAATTCAAAGATGGGGGTTGCCCAAGTCAGATGACACCCTGTATAAAAGATTCATAGACATATTCTGAGAGCCCACATCAAGTGCCAATAGCAGAATGTGGACAGATTTTCAATATGTCTGCGAATAAAGGAGATATAAGTAAAAAAATTATTTGGGATTGTTTGGTTTTTCTTGTATATCTCCAAAACCAAAAAAACTATATTCGATTTTTTTACATCATTGAATAGGTCTCTAAAATACACAACTTTGCCACAATTCAACTGACAGAGATCCCCATGTACAGAAACGAATTTGAATAGCACTGTATATATATATATATATATATATATATATATAAGGTTATATATTGACGAATAACGGAAAAGGAAACTTAAACCCCAACAATAAAACTTAAACATCTCCAATATGATTAGAGTCCCATCTGGTCAAATATCCACATATACACCAACAAGGTGCTTATAAAGTCATAAATGAAGTGTTTCCAGTGGCAGAGAAACTGAATTCACATGCATTGAGCATTAGTGCGGATTGCAGTAAATGTAATGTGACCGATAATATTGCACATAAGTTAACAACGTGTGGTCCAGCAAGCGATATATGGAAGTGGAGTAGAAATCATTTAATGTCAAGATACATTATAACATGTTAGATAGAAGAGTGTGGGTTTGGGCAATCTGTGGAATTGTTCAGTACAATTTAGATGTTCATAAACACATGGGGGATTTTATTGATATGCTCAGTGTGGATAGGTGGCGTAAAATTAAATCAGGGAAAATAGATAATTTT